>JAREIK010002054.1:0-29767 GCA_029783825.1 Sapria himalayana
TTACTGATGCCGCTGCTGCTACTGCTGCCACTGCTGCTACTGATGCCGCTGCTGCTACTGCCACTGCCACAGTAGCTAATGCCGCTAGCTACCACTAAAAATAAAAGTGGGAAATGGCGATGATACTCGACTGATGAACTTCCCTACCAACCCCTCATTTTGATATTGAGCGAGTTTTTGACGTGTCGGCGAGCTACTCTCCCTAAACAAGCCCCGATGTTCCTCTTGGCACTCGCGGCCTATAAAATCAAGTAATGATACATTTTTCCTTCCAATTGAATATAGTTTTGTGAGATGTAATAAACTTACACGAGACTACACGAGCATTATTATCATCATCCTAATACATACTACAATTATAACCAATCATTGTAGTGCCTACGGCAAGAAAACTTGTTTCCTCATACATATGCTTTGTACCATGTGATAATTACATATCTACACAATTACTAGTAGATTTAAGACTATCCTATGGCTGCCTGGCTGGCCTAGATAAGGAATATCTTCATGCCACACCTTGGGAAAGGTCTAATATTCATGACTTTTATGACCTGCATCAGTAAGCAATGCATGATGATGACCAAACTAGGCTGAGCAATTATATATTCAAATGCGTGTTTATGTGTGTATGTGAATGGACATGTATGTATGACAATATATACATGTCTACATATAAATATATGAACCCACTTATGTACATACTCATTATATACCTTCATATATACTCAGTATATACTTATGTATATACCAAGTATATTCATACTTATATACTCGGTATTTGTACATATACAGTGCATGTCATGCACCACATGACTGAAAATAAATATCAGCACACCACAAGAGATAGCACATGAGGCCCAGTATTGCACTGCCAGAACATCCAATTCTAATTGACAAATTGCATGGTAAGTAGAAACCTAGTATCATTAACAAATTGCACAGGCATCACAATTTATGAAAACTAATTGACAAATAAAAAATAAAAAAGTTGCCCAGTGAAAATCAGTACATGTCCAGAAAAATAGAATTTTTATCTTCCAAAACAAAACAAAAAAACAACACGTGCCAAAACAAAATAATACAATCTCTAATGACCTTTATGCTAATTCAATCACAACATGCTTTCTATCTTATAAATCTAACATGCTCTCGAAGATAAATTTTCATCATGTATTTCTTCTTCTGTGTGGCTTTGTACTTGGTCTCTTTATAGGTTTGGTTGCATTAGGAATGAGGCACCTAAATGCATGTATTTATATTATTGAACATGATATGAAAGTGGGGGAATAAAAGTGATAATGCCTCCACCACCACCATCATTTCATCTAACATGTTGGAGACAGCCCCGAGAGATCTGATATTTTTTTTAAACAACAAAAGTAAAAGTGTTTGGAGCATGCCATCAATATAAGCACTACACTACATAGACTATATACAAGTGGAAAAAAATACATAAATTAAAATTGTGCAATAAATATAATGAATATTATATATATTCATCACCTTAAACTTCTTAGAAAAAAAAATTAAGATAGTCCAGATAGTTCTCATTAAAATCTTTGCCAACAATTGTGATGAGAATGGCTATTGCCTGACCTGGCACGTGGCGAACCTAGAATAGCCTAGGCTTGAACCAGGAAAGCCATGCATGCCCTTGTCAGGGCCTATCCATGGTACCTTGTCCACTTCACAAGGGCCCAGGCTTTGGACCCTAGACTCTTATGGGCCATGTCCCCTGGACAGTGTGTGCAGCCGACAAGTGCTGAGCATGATGGCAGCATTATATCAATATATTATACATAACATAGATGTGTTAATTGTTATGTGTATCTTTATATACACATAATATAATTATTGTGTATTACAATATACAAAATATATACATAATGTATATAGAATGTACATACAATGTGTATATACACTCATATTGAATATATACATATACACATTGTATATAGACAGATTTTATTGCATAGATACATGTATACATAATGTAAATACAAAATATATACATACATACCTAGTATATAAAAAATTAAAAATTATGAATTAAAAAAAATATAAAAAAAATTATTTAATTTAAAAATATAATTAATACTTATTAAAATAAAATATGGTAACATTATTTTCAAAATAAAACAAAAACATAAAAAATAATACAAATCATTAAGTCATAAAATGATAAAAATTATAAAATCTTTTTCAATCTAACTGTTATGATTTGTACAACTTTAAATTTTATCATATACATCATCATATGTATTTTGTTGTAATGTATGAATTTGATTTTGAAGGCTCATCTATGTATTATCTTAATCTTTCTATCATAACAAATTTTCAATAATATTGATTGTAATTTGATTTTCCTATCTAAAATACTATTCACAATCATAAATACTATAGATTTTAATATACACTAAACACAGTAAAGATCTGCAAATCACGAGACATTTTAGGTATCACGAAAAAAATTAATATAATTTTTACAAACTCAATGCATTTATATTCTTCATATCCTCTAAAAGAAGTAGAATAATAATTGATGTCAAAGTATTTTAACAGGTTATAAATACTCATATTCGACAAACCAACCTATCACTTACCTCTAACTTATTTGAATTAAAAAGATATAATCTTCAGATACTTCATAATTATAATATCATTAAACAAAAATACTTAATTTCTTAATATTTAAATAAAGTTTTTAATTAATTATAAATTTTACTTTTTTATTCTTATATCTGATTAATATTTAAATAAAGTTTTTAATTAATTATAAAATCAAGGGTCAGTAAAAGGTCACCAAATGGTCAGAAATGCTTTTGGAGATCAATTACAGACTAATAATTTTAAAAGATTTTGGTCAGTTTTTGGACCCAATTTTTTCAATAATTACCGACCTTTTGGAAACCATTTATTGACCAAGTCCTTTTGGTTGGAAAATGGTTGGAATTTGGTCGGTAATTATTTGTCGGTGAATGATCGATAAATAGTCGTTAATTATCGACCATTTGGAGGCCATATTCCGACCTAATTATTTTGGTTGGAAAATTGTCAGAAATAGTCGGTAATTGTTTGTCGGTAGAGGGTCACTAAATGGTCGATAATTTACTGATGATTGATTTTCGTCGATAAAAAATTTATCGACGAACAAAATTGTGACTAAATATTTTGGTCGGTAAATTATCAGTATTTGGGGTATTGAACAAAAAACACTAAATTCCCAACCAAATAATTGATCGGTAATTTGGTGAATTTTACTAGTGGATACATAATTAGATAGACTAATAAATTGACATATAGATAGATATATAGATTGGAAAATATATAGATAGATTGACATTTAGAGAGACAGATGGATAGACAAATAGATATATAGATATATAGACATATAGTTAGAGAGATATATAGACAGATAGATAGACATATTGATAGATAATTATGTATTTAGATAAATAGATATATAGATATATAGTAAGAAAGAAAGAATAAATAGAAAGAAAGAAAGATAGAAAGATAGAAATATAGATAAATAGATTGTATATCGAGAGATAGTTACATTGATAGATAGGTAGAAATAAATAAATAATATATATATATATATATACACACACATATACATTAATAGATAGATATATATAGATAGATAGATAGATTGATAAATAGATAGACATATGGATAGACAAATATATAGAGATATATATATATATATATACAATTAGACATATAGTTAGATAGATATATAAATAGGTAGATAGACATATTGATAGACATATCAAATGATATATATTTAGATATATAGAAAGATAGATATATAGATATACATATATATAGTAAGAAAGAAAGAAAGATAGATAGATAGATAGATAGGTAAGTAGATAGATAGATATATAGATAGATAGTTAGACTGATAGATATATAAACATATATATACACACACACACACACATTAAAATATAGACATAAAAAGATAGATAAATAAAAAAATGGAAATATGAATTGATAAATAGATAGATATATAGAAAGATAGATAGTCAGATAGATAGAGAGGTAAATAAATAGATACACGAATAGATAGAGAGATAGATAGACATATATATATAGACATATAGATAGAAAGATAGATAGATAGATAGATAGATAGACACATAAATAGACAGAAAGATTGATAGATAGATAGTGATATAGTAGATAGATAGTTAGACATATCGACAAATAGATAGACACATAGATAGATAGGTAAATAGATAGAGAGATAGATAGACTAAAAGATTGACAAATAGATAGATATATAGATAGATAGACAGATAGATAAATAGAAAAGCAAATATATATATAGATATATAGAAATATAGAGAGAGAGAGAGATATATATATATATATATATATATATATTTATTTATTTATAGACAGAGATATAGTCAAATAGATAGACAGATAGATAGACAGATAGATACACAGATTGATAGATATATAAATAGAAAGATTTTTCGATAGGTTGATAGATAGATTGAAAGATAGATTGATAGATGTAAAAAAAAGATTGATATATAGCATGATAAACAAATTAGTAGATAGATAGATATATTAATAGATATATACGAAGATAGAAAGATGGAGAGATAGATAGTAAAATTATTCAAATTAGTCAAAGATAGAGAGATAGATTGAAAGATTATTAGATAGACAGATATATAGACATAAATATTAATAGAAAGATAGATAGATAGTAAAATAGATAGATAGATAGATAGAAAGATAAAAAGAATGAAACATAGATTGATAGACATATTGATATATAGATTGATGGACAAATTTATAGACAGATTTTTAGAGAGATTAATACATAGATGAAGAGAGATTGAAATAAAGAAAGAAAGATAGATAGACAGATAAATAGATAGATAGTTTGATTGATTGTTATATAGACAAATAGATAGATAGATAGCCATATAAATAGATAGATAGTTAGATAGATAAATAGATAAAGAGACAGATATACAAATGTATAGATAGAATGATAATCAGATTAATAGAAAGATTAATAAGTAGATTGTTAGAGAGAATGATATAGAGAGTGATAGACAAATAGATAGATTGATTGATAGTAAGAATGATAAACAAAATGATAGAAGGATTGATAGAAAATTTGATAGATAGATAGATTGATAGATAGATTGATAAATAGATTGATAAAAAGATTGATAGATATATTGATACACAGATTGATAGAAAGATTGACAAACAAATAAATATATAAATAGATAGACAAATAAATAGTTAGATAGATTGATTGATAAAAAGATTGGTAGACAAATAGATAGATAGATATATAGATTATTAGATGGACATACAATAAGATAGATTGATAGATGGATAGACAAATATATTGAAAGATAAATAGATAAATAGATTGATATATAATATATATATATATATATATAGATAGATAGATAGATAGATAAAAAAATAAATAGATATAGAGAAACAAATACATAGATAAAGAACACATTTAGATAGAAAGAATGATAGGTTGACAAATAGATAATAGACAAATAGACAGACAATCAAATAGATAAATAGATAGATAGATAAACTTAAAGAAAGAGAGCTAGATTGACAGATTGATAGATAGAGAAATAAATAAATAATTGAAATATATATAGACAGATAGATAGACATATAGATTGACAAAATGATAGATAATAAAATAGACAGATAGATAGACAGATTGATAAATAGATTGATAGACAGATTGATAAACTGGTAGAAAGATAGATTGATAGACAAATAGATAGACATCAAGAATGAGGGATAGATCAACAAATTATTAAAAATATAGATAAATAGATAGATAAATAGAAAGTCAGATAGATAGATAGACAAATAGATAAACCGATATATTTATAGATTGATAAATATATAGATAGATAGATTGATAGACTGATAAATAAAAAGTTAGATAGATCATTACATAGACAAATTATTAAACATATAGATCGATAGAGTTAAAAATAGATCGATAGATAGACAGATATATAGATTAATAAACAAATATATATATATATATATATATATATATATATATAGAAAGATTGATAAAATATTAGATTGTTAAATAAATAGAAAGATAGATATGCATATAGTTAGGTAGATAGATAGATAGACAGATAAATAGATAGAAAGATAGATAGATAAATAGATAAACACATAGATAGACACTTAGAAAATATAAAAATAAATAGATAGATAGACAAATAAATATATAGATTTATAAATAGATTGAAAGACATAGTAATAGACAGATTGATTGACAAAATTGTCCACATGTTGATAGACAGATTAATAGACAATGTGATACACAGATAGATAGAAATATACATAGACAAATAGATAGATAGATAAATAGATAAATAGATAAATAGATAAATAGAAATATGGAATGTTAGATAGATAGATAAATAGATAGATAGTTTCATAGATAGATAAATAGATACATAGACAGATAGATAGATATATAGATAAATAGACATTTTAATGGGCTGATAGATAGACATATATATAGAAAAAAAGATAGATAGACAAAAAGACAAATAGTCAAATAGACAGACAAACAGATAGATACACAAAATGAATAGACAGAGAAAAATATTGAGAGTTAAATAGACAGATTATTAGTTAGATTAATATAAAAATAAACAGATTAATAAAATGATAGATAGTTTGATAGATAGATAGATAGATAAATAGATAGTTATACAGATAGATAGAAAGATAGATAGAGAGATAGATCGACAAATTATTAGACAGATATATAGACATAAAGATACACATATAGATACATAGACAGACAGATAGACAAGTTGTGAGACAAATTTATTAATAGATAGATATATAGACAGATAGATAGATAAATAAATATATAGATAGATAGATATACATAAAGATATCTAGATTATTAGGATGGAAGATAGACAAATAGATAAACATATAGATTGAGAGATAGATAGGTAGTCAGATATGCAAAAAGAAAGAAAGAAAGAAAGATAGATAGATATATAGACAGATAGATAGATAGGCAGATAGATAGTCAAATATATAGAGAGATAGATAGCCATATAGATACATAGATAACTTAATAGATTGATAGTAAGATAGATTGACAAATATATATATACCAATTGATAGAAAGATAGATAAAGAAATAGATAGATATATAGATATACAAATAGGTAGATATGTAGATATACAAATAGATAGATACATAGATAGATAGATTAATAGACACATACATAGAAAGATAGATATATAGAAAGAAAGATAGATAGATAGACATATAGATAGATAGATAGACATATAGATATAAATATAAATAGACACATAGATATATAGATGGATAGATATACAGATTGATAGTCTATAAATAGACACCAAGATAGAAAGATAGATAGACAGAAAGATAGATAGAAAGATATAAAAATAGATAAAAATATAGATATACATATAGATAGACAAATAGTAGACAGATAGATAGACACATATATAAATAGATAAATAGACAAAGATATTAAAATATAGATAGACAGATAGATTGATAGATAGATATACATAGAGATATATAGAAAGTTAGATAGATAGACATATAGATAAGTAGATAATAAGATATAACAAAAGATAGATAGATATATAGAAAGATAAATAGACATATAGATTGATAGTTAGATATAATGCTAAAAAAATAGATAGATAGAAAGATATACTAAAAGATAAATAGACATATAGATCGATAGATAGAAATATAAACATTTAGATAGATAGATAGATAGAAAAATAGATATGCATCTTGATAGATAAACAAATAAATGGGCAAAAGGTAGCTTATTGATAGACAAATAGATACAAAAATAGATAAAAAGTTAGTTTGATATATAGATAGATAAATAGATAAATAGATAAATATATAGATAGTTAGTTAGATAGAAATATAGGTATATAGATAGAACGATAGACAAAGAAATTGATTGATTGATAGATAAATAGATATACAGATAGACATACAAATAGACAGATTGACAAATAGATAGGTAAACACAAAGATACATTATAAAATAGACACACATATAGATAGATAGCCAGATAAACATATAGATAGATAGATAAAGAGATAGAAATACAATTTGATACATATTTTGATAGAGTGAAAGATAGAAAGATAGATAGACATATAAATAGATAGATAGATAAATAGTTAGATAGATAGATAGATCGACAGATAGATAGATAGAAGGATAGATAGATAGATAGATAGACATATATATAGATTAATTAATAAATAGTGTGATATACAAATTGATAGATAGATTGATTTATAAATTATTAGATAGTTTAATAGATATATAGATAGATAGAATGATATATAGATAGAATTATAAATAAATAGATAGATATAGAAATAGATATAAAAATTAATAGATATATAGATAGATAAATAGACATATAGATAAAAGAGAAATAAAGAAAGATATATAGATAGATAGATAGGCAGAAAGATAGATAGAAAGAATGATAGAAAGATAGATAGATATAGAGATAGATATATAAATTAATAGATATATAGATAGATAAATAGACAGATAGATACAAAAGAAATAAAGAAAGATATATAGATAGATAGATTGGCAGAAAGAAAGAAAGATAGATAGATATATACATAAATAGATAAATAATATCATAGACAGATAAATGGATAGACAAACTAGGCAAATAGATTGATAGATAGAAAGACAAACAAATAGATAAATAGAAAATAAATACATAGATTGATTGATAAATAGAAAGACAGATTGATAGAAATATTAATAGACTAATTGATAAAAAGATAGATAGATATATAGATAAACATATTGATCGATACATAGATAGACAAATAGGTAGATTGATTGATTGATTGATAGATTATTATATAGATCAATAGATATATATATATATATATATATACATAGATGGATTGTTAGATAAATAGATTGACAAATTGACAGATAGATATATAGATAAGTAGATAGTGAGAAAGATAAACATATAGATAGATAGACAGATAGATAAAAATAGAGATAGATAAACAGATAGATATATAGATTGATAGAAAGATAAATATATAGAATGATAGATAGATGGATAAAATAAACAGATTGAAAGACAGTGAGATAGACAAATAGATAGACACAAAGATATACAAATAGATATATATAATATAATATAATAATATAATATAATATATATATATATATATATATATTTAGATGCATAGATAGATAGATAAATAGACATATTAGTTATTTAGATAGATAGATAGATAGACATATTATTAGATAGATCTTTATATAGATATATAAAAAGATAGACAGACAGATTGATTGATTGATAGATAGATAGATATACAAATAGATTGATAAATAAATAGAAAGATAGATCGTCAAATGAATAGATAGAAATATATACAGATAGACAGATAGATAGATAAATATACATATTGATAGATACATTGATCTACTGTTAGATATACAGATAGATAGATATACAGATAGACAAATAGATAGACAAATTAATAGACAAATAAATAGATAGATAGATTGTTAGACAAGCTGGTAGATAGATATATAGTTAGACAGATTAATTGATAGATTGATTCATAGATTGATAGATAGATACAAAAATAGATAGAAAAAAATTAGATAGATAGATTAATTAATAGACAAATAGATAGACATATTGATATATAAATTGATAGACAGATAGTTAGATAGATAAGTGGATAGATAGATAAATATATAGATAGATAGATATATATATATATATATATATATATAGTAAAAAAGATAGGTAGATAAATAGACAGTTAAATAGATAAAAAGATAGATAGATAGATAGATACACAAATAGTTAAACTAATAGATAGACCCACATATATAAAAATATATATATATAATGTTCAAAAGATAGATTGATAGATTAATATATATTTAGATAAGTATATAGATAAATAGATAGAGAGATAGATAGACAAATAGATAGATATAAAAATATATGGATAGAGAGATACATAGAAATATAAACATATAGATAGATGTATAGATAGATAGATAGAAAGATAGATAGATAGACATATAGATAGACAAATAGATAGACAGATAGATAGACTCATAGATAAACTATTAGATAGACAGACATATAGATAAATAGATAGATAGATAGACACATAGATAAGCAGATAGAATGATAGATAGATAGATAGATTGATTGACAAATTATAAGAAAGATTGAGAGACATATTAATTAACAAATACAAATACAAATTGATAGAAATATAGATAAAATATTGATATATAGATAGACAAGAAAATAGATAGATAAATAGATAGATGGATTGATATATAGATATATATACATATAGATATAGATAGATAGATATATTATTCGATAGATATATAGATATGTAGATATATATATATATATATATATATATATATATATATATATATATATATATAATGATATATTAATTGATAAATAAATTGAAAGAAATATTGATAGACAAATTGATACGTATTTTGATCGATAGATTGATTAAAAATTCAAAGATAGATAGGTAGACAGATTCATTAACAGATTGATTAACAGATTGATAGATAGAATTAATGATAGTTGGAAAGATAGAATGATAGGTATTTCTTATAAACAAATTGATAGACAGATTGATAGATAGATATAATAAACAAATTAATAGATAGAATGATAGATAGATTGATAGAAATAAAGATATTTAGTTTTATAGATAGATTGATAGAAAGATAGATAGATATTTAAATTGATATATTGATAAAAAGATAGATAGACAAGTAAATAGTTAGATAGATAGATAAACAGATAGATAGTCAGAAAGAAAGAAAGATAGATAGATAAATAGATAGACATACATATAAATAGTCAAATTGATAGATAGTTAGATAATAAATAAATAGATAGATATACAAATAGATAGACAAATTGATAGAAAGATAGATAGATATATATATAAATAGAAAGACAAGTAGAGAGATGGATAGATAGAAAGATAGTTAGATTTATAGATAGAATGATATATAGATTGATAGAAATATTGATAGATAGATTGATTTAGAGATTGATTGTAGATTGAGAGATAGATAGATAGATAAATAAATAGTTCAACAAATAGTTCGACAAATAGACAAACATATATACATACATACATATATATATATATATATGTACAGATAGATAGAAAGATAGAAAATATATACATAAATAGTTAGGTTTATAGACAATGTGATAGATTGATTGATAGATATATTTATAGATAGATTATAGATAGTTGGATAGATAGATTGTTTGATAGATTTTAATCTATCAATCAATCTAGATTGAGAGAGAGATAATTTAGAAATATAGATTGGAAGATAGATGAACATATCGATAGATAGACAAATAGACATAAAGATACATAAATAGATCAACAGATACATAGATAGATAGATAGATAGACAAATAGATATACAACAAAATAAATAGATATATAAATAGATAGATAGACAGATATATAGAAAATAGATACATAGATAAATAGACAGATATATAGGGATATAGATAGATAGATAGATAGACAGATAGATAGATTGATTGATTGATTGACAGGAAGATAGCCAAATAAATAGATAGATAGATAGACAGATAATTAGATAGATAGATAGATAGGCAAATAGAAAGATAGAAAGATTGATAGAAAGAAAGACAAATAAATAAATAGATAGATATATAGAAAGTTAATTCGATAGATAAGTAGATCGTCTGATAGATATATAGATAGACATATAGATATATAAGCAAATGGATAGATAGACAAATAAATGTTTAGATATATAGAATGATAATAGATGGATAGATAGACATATAGATATAAAGATAGATAGACAGATAGATAGAAAGATAGATAGTTGAAAGATAGATATATAGATTGACAGATAGATAGATAGATAAATAGATGATAGATAGATAGATAGATATACAAATAGATAGAAAAATAGATATTCAAATAGATAGACAAATATATAGACACATAGATAGACTTTTATATAGATAGATTCTCAAAAATATAAAAAGTTTGCTAGAAAGATAGATAGGCATATTGAAAGATAGCTAGATATAAAGATAGATAGATAGAAATAAAGACAGATAAATACTTATATATATATATATACACAAAAAGATAGCCTAATAGAAATAAAAATAGAAAGACAGATAGACAAACAGACATACACACGGACAGACAAATAAATAGATAGATATATAGACATACAGATAGATAGATAGACACACATATAGACAGACAGAAATAAAGACGAATAGATAGATAGATAGATAGATAGATTGATAAATTGATAAATATAAAAATAGATTAATTGACTAATTGATTGAAAGAAAGATTAATAGATAGAAAGTAAACATTTTCATAAATTGATAGAAAGACAGATTGATAGGCAGATTAATAGACAGATTGATAGGCAGACAGATAGATAGATAAATAGATAGATAGACAAATATATCAACATATTATTAGAAAAATAGATAGACAAATAGATATAAAGATAGCTAAACAAATAAATAGATAGAAAAATAGATATATAGATAGTCATATATAGATAGATAGATAGATATAAAGAGTGATAGATAGATAGTTAGATAAATAGATAGATTGATAAATAGATAGAAATAAAAATAGTTAGATAATAAGATAGATAGATCGACATACAGAAAGAAAGAAAGATAGATAGATAGACATATAGATAGAAGATTGATAGATAGATTGATCGATAGATAGAAAGATAGAAAGATTGATGGACATATATATAGATAGATATATATATATATATATATATATTAATGGATAGAATTATAGAGAGATAGCTTGACAGATAGATAGACACAAAGATATATAGAGAGATAGACAGATGTATAAGTATAAAGATATACCTATAAATAGATTGATAATTATAAAGATAAAAAGAAAGATATATAGATAGATATATAGATAGATAGAGAGATAGATAGATAGCTAGGCAGATAGATATACAGATAGATTGATAAATAGATAATCAATTAGATAGATATATAAATAGATAGACCGATAGATAGATAGATAGACAGATAGACAGATAGATAAACAAATAGATATATAAATTGTTAGACAGATATATAAATAGATAGATAGATACATACATAGATATATAGATAACTAGATATATAGATAGATATACAGATAAAAAATTTGATAGATAAATAGATAGAATATTAGATAGATTGATAGATAGAAAGATAAATAGATAGATAGATTGATAGTAAAATTTATAGAAAAATTGATAGATACATTAATAGATTGATTAATAAATAGATAGATAGATTGATTGATAGCCAGATTGATAGATAGATCAATTTTAGATTTTTAGATAGATAGATAAATTATAGATAGACAAAAAGGTAGAATGATAGATAGATAAATAGATTGATATATTATTTGCCAGATAGATAGACCAAAAGATAGAAAGATATATAGAAATATAGATAGTCAAATTATAGATAGAAAGAAAAATAGATATATATATATATATATATATATATATATAGATAGAAGATAGATAGAGAGACAAATTGATAGAGAAATAAATAGACAGATAGATATAGCAAAAGATAGACATATAGATATAGCAAAAGATAGACAGATAGATAGAAATATAGATAGAAAGATAAATAAATATACAGATACATAGATAGATAGATAGATAGATAGACATATAGATAGATGAATAGATAGATAGATACACAGATAGATAGATAAACAGATAGATAGAGAAATAGATATGCAAATTAATAAACAGATAGATATACATTTAGATTAAAAGATAGATAGAAAGATAGATATATAGATAGATATACAAATAGATAGAAAGATAGATACATACATAGATAAATATATAGATAGACAGATAGATTTAAAGATAGATTGCTAGACACACAGAATGACAAGCACAAAGATTGATAGATAGATATATTGATAGTTAGTTAGATAGATAGATAGATAGATAATTAGATTGACAAACAGTTAGACAACTAGATAGAAAGGCATAAAGATAGACGAATAGACTTATAGATAGATAAATAGATAGATAAATAGATAGATATATAGCCTGATAGAAAGAAAGTCAAATAGATAGTTAAATAGATAGATAGTCTGATAAATAAATAGATAGAAATATAGATAGATAGATAAATAGATAGATAGACAGATAGAGATATATATATATATATATATATATAGATAAATAGACAAATTGATATAGAGATAGATATATAGATAGACATTTAGATAGATAAATAGATAGATAGACAAATAGATAGATTGATAAATAGATTGATAGATTAATAGAAATATAGAAATATAGATAGTTTGATAGATTGAAAGATAGCTAGAAAGATTGCTAGAAAGATAGATAGGTAGATTGATAGGCAAATATATATACACATAGAAAGAAAGAATGAAAGATAGATAGATAGATAAATAGATAGACAGATAGATAGATAGATTTATTGATAGATAGATAGATTGATTGATTGATAGATTAATACACCTTTTGATAGATAGATTTATAGATCGAAAGATTTATAGACAGGTTGATAGATATATCAATAGTTTATTAGATAGAAAAATAGATAGATATATATTATATAGATAGATATAGAGTTAGATAGATATATTGATATATAGATAGTTAGATAGATTGATAGATATAATGATATATCGATCGACAAATTTAAAAATAGTTTGATAAATAGATTGATTAACATATCTATATATAGACTGATATTAGATAGATAGATTGATAGACAGAGTAATATATAGATAGATAGACTTATTGATAGATTAATATATAGACAAATAGATAGATAGATAGATAAAAATTCTATAGATTATTAGTCAAATATATAGATATTTCGATAGATAGATAGACAAAATTATAGTCTAATAGATAGACAAAATAAATAGATATATAGATAGATAGATAGATATACATATAGATAGACACACACACACATACATATATATATATATATATAGACAGATAGAGAGATAGATTGATAAACAAATAGATAGTTAGACAGACAGACAAATATATAGATAGCTAGTCAGATAGATTGACAGATACACAGATACAAAGATACATAGATAGTTTAAAGATAGACAGATCAATATATAGATAAATAGATAGAAAAATAGGAAGATTGATAGATAGAAAGATAGAAAGTTAGATAGATAGATATAGAGATAGGTAGATATATAGTTAGATATATAGATAGATAGTTAGATAGATAGATAGATAGATACACTACAAAAAAATATCAATTTAGTTAAGAAAATGTATCTAGGGATCATTCTCTAGCTAAATTGCGAGGTATTAGCTAGAAAATAGTAGGGATTTCTGATTTTGTATTGAAATAAAATTTAGCGATGGATTAGCAATGGAATTTCACTTTTGAAATTATTCCCTCACTATTTATTTATAACTTTATGTGCAACAAAAAATCATAAATTTTGCAATAGATTTACCGACGTAATTTTCATATATAATTAGATCCAGAAATAATCTGTCACTATTTTTTTGTAAATTTCTATGCAATGAAAAGCCGCAAATATAGAAACGGATTTAGCAAGGAAATATCCCTAGCTATTTACATCTAGAATATAGCTATGGATTTAGAGATAGAATTTCTCTAGCTAATTACATAATTGATATAGTGATGGATTTTGCGATGGAATTTTCCTGGCTAATTACATATTTGATATAGTGACAGATTTAGCAACATATTTTTCTAGCTAATTACAATCAGGATATAGCGAAGGATTTAGCGAGGTAATTTATCTAGTTAATTAGATCTGGAATATAGCGACGGATTTAGTGATGAAATTTTTTTAGCCAATTACATCCTTGATATAACAATAGATTTCATGATGAAATTTCCCTAGCTAATTAGTTCAAGATAAAATCCGTTCCTAAATAATTATCTGAATTTATTTTTTTATAATTTTATAAAAAATTCGAAGCAATTATTCCTTAAATTTTTACTTTCTCAAAATATATGCATATAGCTGTGGATTTTTCCCCTTCTATTTGGGCTAGTGATAATTTCCATTGCTAATTTATAATAATTTAATATTTTTTAAAATTATTTATTTTAATATTTTTTAATTTTTTATATTAACGGTATTTCATGGTCTATAGATGAGCTATCCTTGAAACACATAATCTCCTCATATAATTATAAAAATATGATATTATAAATAAAAAATTTCATAAATATATATATACAAATTAAAATTTATAGTAGATAAGTCAAATTATTATTTTTTTGATTATAAATTAATTAAAATATTATAAAAAAAAATTTTCTGAAATTTTTAATTATGATATTTAAATATTTGTATTAGAAAAAATAATATTTTTTATTATTTATATATAAATATTTTGAAAATATTTTAATTAATAAATTAACATAAATAAAAATTACTACTAATAAAAATCTAAAATAAACAATTATTTGATTAAATAAAAAATGTTATAAAATTATATGAATTAACGAATAAACAAGTAAATATTAATATTATTCCTATATTTATAAATTATTTTAATGATTATAGAAATCTTTTAATAAATAATGACTAAAATATTTAAAAATTTTGAATAATAAAAAAAAATTTCAAATTTTTTATAAAATTAAAAAGAAAATTAATTGAATTTTAAAATTAATACACAAATGTTTTAATAAATCAAAAAAATTTTGATTATTTAAAAAATAAATATCTAAGTTTGGTTATTAAATGAATAATTCAAAGATTCAAATTTATAATGACTAAGATATTCAAAATTTATGCATTTATAATTATTTCATATTATATTAATACAAAATAAATTGAATTTTTAAAAACTTATAACCATAATATATATATATATATATATAAGAAATACTTTATTATTATATTATATTATATTATATATTTATGAAATAATATCATTTATGGTTAAATAAAAATCTATTTCATATTTTTTATTTAAATTATTTATTTTTTATAATTTTAGTTTACTTTTACATTTTTGTATCTTGATTTTCTATATATTTGCTTCAAATTTTTGTTTTTATAGTTTCCGTGAAAAAATAATGCTAAGACATAAAGCACTAAAAATTTGTTCTATCTTTCAAGACGACGAGAGGAGAAGAAAAACAGGACTACGAGAGCAACCTACAACAAATATTCTAACAAACATTGTATTTAATTTTTTCTAATAAACATTTTTTTTCTAATATTTATATAAATATTATATCAAAAAAGCCTATATATGTTTTAAAATTAAATTATGGAAATTTAAAATTTATAATAAAATTTAATAAAATAGAATTGATGAAAGTTATTTTAAAAATAATCTTATATTAGTATTTTTGAGTAAATAGAAAATAACAAATTTTAAAAATCTGGGTTTGGGTCGGGCGCTATAATTAGAAAAATTTCCAAACATTATCGTATTTTTGATTAATGGCATAAAATATCAGAATAATGTTACAATATTTTTAAGTTAATATTTTTTAAAAATTAATGATGCTGATTACTAATCATTTGTTTCAATTTTTTGAAGTAGCTTCATGATTATAACCACAAAAAATTCAAAATGTTCAATTAAAAATTAAATATTTAATAATTTTATCAATATATTTATTATTCACAAACATAAATATAATTTAATCAATATAAATTTAAATTAAAATTTATTGACAAACATAAATAAAATGATTAAATGTATTTGTTGGAGGAGACATGAGAGCTCATGATTTTGTGACTATCAATATTTAGTGAGGGAAGGTTTAAGTTGACTAGGGGAGGCGAGAAGAAGAGGATGAGCACATCTCAGAATTGTGCTACCACAAGCTGCGGCAGTAGCCGATCGGATGTTTTACGAGGACATCACATGTCATGTTCATACGGGTGCAGTTTGGTTTTTACAGAATATTTGGGTTTTATTTTTTTTTAATTTTCCACCAATTTTTTTTCTATTTTCTTCTATTTTCATATCATTACATGATTTTGACTCTACACCATTAATAAAACAATAAATGGTTCGAGTAAACTTTGTTTTTTTACTATTTAATTTTTTAGAGTTTTATTGATTTGAAATACTAAATATTTGCATATTTTTTCTGCTTCTATATCTTAAGAAAAATAATTATGCTTAATGTTTTCTGGTTATGTAACTTGGGAAAAAACAAATCCTAATGTTTATGGGTTCTTTTTTTGTTGTCTCTGAATATGATTACAATATAGAAAGATATCCAATTAAACAATGGTAATTGATAAGTTATTATACATTTTTGGTAAGTAACTTGTGCCATAGAAGTGTGAGAAACAATCAAAGGTATAAATATCATTAGTAGAGGCAGAATATTGGTCCGAGTTTGCATTTACCTGTAAACTCACTTGGTTGAGATACTTGTTGAAGGATTGACAAGTTTCTCATTTGGAAGTAGCAAATTTATTTTGTGATGGTCACATAACCTTGCACATTGCTACCAACTCTATTTTCCATTAGCATAAGAAATATATTGAATTAGATTGTCATATAATCAATTAGAAAATCCAAATTGGAAAAGTCAAAACATCGTATATGTAACAATGAAAGCAAATCACAAATTTATTAACTAGGAAATTATAAGCACTAGTGATTCCCATGCACCTTAGCATGTTGGGAGTTATTGACAAACATATTTCACATGAAGAGAAGTATTAAAGTAAAGAAAATATGCATTCAATTAGTATTCACATTTAATAAATATTCAAATTAGTTATAGGAGTGATTTGTAGATCAAACATTCAACTGGCATTTAGGCTAGAGTAATTTTAGGATTGTGACTTTTTCATGACTTGATGTATAACTAAAATAGCTTTTTTTTGCACTTGTATACAATAGGCATCCTTATAAAATTCAATAATTTAAATACATAATAACTCTTTTCCATTATTACAAGTGTGGTTTGGGCTATTGGTGATCAAATTAAGCTCGTGCATGATTTAATGACATTCATATAATGAACTAGAGATTAGTAGTATTCATGATTATCACAATATAAACTAGGATCAATAAACATGGAATATAGTAGTTGATGTGAGTAGGTAAAATTTTTTATTATGTTAGAATTCATAATTTTAAAAATGCATACTTATCCAATTATTTGCTAGGACAATAGACGATTCAAATTTTAATTTGCATAAGATATTCTTGATTATATCATGATTTTGAATATTGAAGTTTTAAATTTATAAAAGTGCATCTTTGTTATCAAATTTTGTTAATCATTATTCTTCTAAAAAAATTGGTCCTTAAAAGTCAATCATAATTTGAAAGAGCTAATCATCAATGTTTGGTAGGTAGAAGAGAAGGATTAATAAAATTTTTCTTTATATGATGTTACATTATTTTTCTTCCATGAAGCATTATGTTTTTCCATATTATTCAGAAATGTCAAAATTTGTTCAATGGTTTTTTTATTGAGAATATTAGATTATATTTATAACTAATAATATTTAGAACACATTTTTATAAAAATATTAGTTAAAAATTTTCTAATTCAATTAGGGTTAATGACAGTGAAATTTGTTTGATGTTATAAATATCATTGATGTAAGTATTGGAAATGTTGTATGTTTTAGATATTTATATTGGGAGTCACAATGTTTTTTAATAAAAATCTATAAATTTCGTGGAAATATATTATCAATATTTCTATTGTGTTTCATTGTCACTAATGGTATTGATAAATTATCAATGTTTTTTGTGTGTTCTAAGATTTTTGATGCATGTTGATTGAAAATTGAAGAATACTCATCAATATTTTTCTTTAGTGTTCACTCTTTGATACAATAAATTAAATATTATTGATGGATTTTTTATGCATTTAATGATATTTTAAGATTTATTTGAAAATATGTTATTTCATGTTTTGATAATTTTGAATGATTTTCACATTTTTTATAATGATGTTTAACATCATTATTAGTTATTTCCTATACTATCCTATTAACATGATATTTGATAATGTTAATTAACATTCCATGATGCTTGCTTTTGTTATGATCATTATATTATATTTTAATAAAATACATTTAGAATATTACTTTTATTTTTTCTAGCTATGATTTTTTAAAACATGAAAAGACATCTAAAATATATCAAATTATATTCCATGTAGAATATATCAAAATTATGTGGCAGACTATTAACATTTTAATTTTTCTCAATCATAATTTTTTTAATTATCAAATTATGCCATATCATTTTTTTAACAATTTGATTTATGAGATGCATATCTTGAAACACGTAGCATGAAATTGAATTGCTTCAAATGTTTTGATATTTAAATATAGTTAAATATCAATAATTTTTATAAATTACTTACAACATATATTTAATATGCATTTTTATATATTAATATATAAAAGAGTGTTTTACTATATCTATACCTATACATAACTATATGTATAAATATATAAAATTAAATGAAAAAATATATACCTACATGTATAAATATAAGTTTAACTAAATGTGTAACTAAATGTATAACCACATGTAACTATATTTATAATTACATGTATAACAATATACAACATTATGTTTAACTATATGTGTATAACTATATATAAATATTTATATAACTATATAAAACTATATATACTTAAATATAACTATATTTGTAACTATGTATACATATATGTAAATCTATATATTTGTAAATATATTTAAATATCAATAATTTTTATATATTATTTACAACATATATTTAATATACATTTTTATATATTAATATATAAAAATGTATTTTACTATATCTATACCGATACATAACTATATGTATAAATATATAAAATTAAATGAAAAAATATATATACCTACATGTATAAATATAAGTTTAACTAAATGTGTAACTATATGTATAACATGTAACTAGTTTTATAATTACATGTATAACAACATAGAATATTATGCTTAACTATATGTGTATAACTATATATACATATTTTTATAACTATATAAAACTATATATAATTAAATATAACTATATTTATAACTATGTATACATATATGTAAATCTATATATTTGTTTATAACTTTATATACATTTATGTATAACTACATATAACTACTTGTATGAATATATATATATATATATATATATATATATATATATATATATCTATCTATATGTTTAACTATATATAACTATTTATAACTGCATATACTAGATGTTTTCATAAACTAATTATATAATATTCATAAAAAACATAATTTCTCATATTTTTGATAATTAAAATTTGGAAATGAAAATTATCTCTCTTATAATTTTCTGTCTATAAACAAAATTAAAAATTCAAGTTCATGATAGTTTATATTGGAAATATATTTTCCTCTTTAGTACATATAGTCAAAAAAACACAAATGGTGTTAATGTATAATAAAACCACTAAGGTTTTGAGAATAGTTTACATGTCTGTGTGTGTGTGTGTGTGTGTGTGTTTCAGGTTGAAAACTATAATGTTTTTGAAAAATATTCAAACATATGCACACACACACACACATATATATGCACATA
Organism: Sapria himalayana; assembly: GCA_029783825.1. Classification (NCBI taxonomy): domain Eukaryota; kingdom Viridiplantae; phylum Streptophyta; class Magnoliopsida; order Malpighiales; family Rafflesiaceae; genus Sapria; species Sapria himalayana. The sequence goes on from JAREIK010002054.1 coordinate 21,757, forward strand.
CATACATATATACATACATACATACACATATATACACATACATATATACATATACATATATATACATACATATATATATATATATATATGTATATATACTATAATTATATATATATATACATACATACATACATACATATATGCTAGATACTTACATACACACACACACACACACACACACATACAAATATGCTAAATACATATATGCTATATACATACATATATGCAATATATATATATATTTTCACTTTATATTTATATAGTGACAATAAATCTAAGGAACATTTATAGTATACTAAAATAAAAATATTTTATTTTTAAACATTTTTACTAAACATGAAAATGAGTTATTTTTTTCGTAAATATTTTATAATTAATATACCAAAGCACATATGGTGGGGAATACAAAGGCCCAAGATGAAATATTTTATGAGCCAATAATATTTGTGATTGCTACAATACATGATATTAATAACAATAAAACAAGTTATCATTTTGATTTAAATGATGAGAAAAAATATTATAAAATATTTTGATATGAATTTATATTTGTGTAACTAATATTTACAGCTTGATGCCCACACCTTATCACATGATAATAAATGCAACATCTATGCTACATATTACATACAATATAGGATTGCGTAGATGTTTCACTCAAATCACAGATAGGTTTACAAAAGGAACAAAGGAATAATAACATTTTTTAGCATCAAACTTGAAATTTCCACCAATGAACCCCTGCCACTTGTCTAAATTCATAAAAACATGTTAACTCCCACAATAGGCTAACATATATAGAAATCTAGAACATTTCCACACACACACACACACACACACACACACAAATAGAGGAAGAGGAATTGTACAAAAGCAAACATATGAACATGAGAAACTAATAGTGGTAATGTAAAGTAGATTACTTCTTTGCCTTCAATCTCTTTACTTGAGCATTACCACATCTATGAATCCACAAGCAATGTATTTCATAGGATTAGAGAATCAATATTTGAGATTATGAAATACATATAGTTACTTGAGTAGCTAATGAAATACTTGTAAAATATATATCTTTCTTGAATAATGCACTACAGAGTAAGAAAACCTTGGAGGGGCTTACAAGTGGTTCATCATTTGAGGTATCATTTATCTTTATTCTAGTTTGGTTCTTTTCTGTTCTGATTAACCTAATAATGAATTTTTGCAAGACATTTGATGTAAGATGCACTAAAAAATTCTGATTCAAAGCTTTCAAACATTGCCATGGTCGATCCTATGCATGGGTCCCATCTTTACTAATTTCAACTAGATCAAAAGGAGGTCGAGTTCTAATATCTTCATTATTACGGAAACATTTTGTTTTATGCACTCTCTTTCTCTCTAAACATCAGTGTTGGACATATTTTAGATATTTGTTGAAGTTGTATGACTATAAACTCATATTTGTGTTTGTTCATGTCTATAATTACTATTTTTATATATCTGTAAATATGTTTGTGTACCCAAATATTTTGGGTAGAGTTTTAGTTTATAATAGGTATGTAAATGGTTTGGCTTGTCCTCTTGGTGAGAGGAACAACACCTTAGCTTATGAAGCTGTGAGATGGATAAAAAAATTCTAGTCCCATGGAAATGCAAGTTTGTTCTTGACACTCTTATTTTGTGCAGATTTACGTTCTCCTGTGCATTGCAATTTTTTGTCATTTTTTCAGTTATTTTTTTCAGGTTATCTTGTAGTATATACTACAATATATATCTATACTATAGTATATATATATATATATAGATATGTGTGTGTGTGTGTGTGTGTGTGTAGATCTACTATAGTATATATGCACGTATATACTACAAAATATAAATATGTATATACTGAAGTATATATGTACATATAATACTATAGCATATATGTACTTATATACTTAGTATATCTATAAATATACTATAGTATATGTACATATATACTCAATATATAAGCACATATAATTATGTCGTATTATATGTACATATATACTTAGTATATATGTACTCAGTATATATGTACATATAATAATGTAGTATATGTACATATATACTCAGTTTACATGTAAATATAATACTAGAGTAATATGTACATTTATACTCAGTATATAAGAACATATAATTTTGTAGTATTATATGTAAATATATACTGAGTACATATGTACTCACTATATATATACATATATACTGAGTATATATGTACATATAAAACTATAGTATATATGTACATATAAAACTATAGTATATATGTACATATATACTGAGTATATATGTACATATAATAGTGTAGTATATATTTAGATATACTTCAGGAATACATGTAACGATTGAAAATGCTAGTATATATGTACATATACACTATAGTGTATATGTACAGATATATTGTTGTATTATATATTTATGAAAACATAACTTTATTTATTTATTTTGATTTGATTGACTGTTTAAATTTAATATAGTCATGGTACCGCATTGTTCCCCATACGAAGCTTGTATAAGTGAATAGATTTTTCACGAGACAAGATGCATCGCGACTTGGATAGATTTGTCACAACAGAAAGATGGTGATTGGAGGAGCAGAGGGATAGAAAGCAATTTCAATGCACGGATAGATTATACTTTATGCATTGTCGGTAGATACATTGATGAATAAGATGCAATAAAATTTTGTTATGTTTTTGTTTAAATTATGTAAAATATTGAATAAGAATACTTTATTATATAATTTTACTTTTTGTTAATTATAAATTATTGTTTATAGTTTCTATTTTTATTCAATTTAATATAAAAATATTAAATTATTTAATTAATTTTTTTTTTAAAAAAATAAACTTTTGAAAAAAGTTTTGAAATGAAAATAGCTAGGGAATTTTCTCTTGCTTTTTTAGCTAGGGATTTTTCCCTTAATAATTTAGATAGAGAAATTAATATTTTAGCTAGGGATTTTTTCGTTGCTAAAATATTTTTGCTATGGACTATTTCCCTCGCTAATCTTTAGCGATGAGCACACTAGATTGGGAAAGCTTACATTTAGCTTTCCCATTTAGCGATGGAAACACCCATTTAGCTTGCTAATTTTGGTAGGAAATTTATTATTTTAGCTAGGGATATTTTCTTCGCTAAAATTTTTTAGATAGTAAAACTTTCTCATGCTAATTTATAGCGACGAGACACTTTAGATTGGGAATGCTTCCATTGTTAATCCATTGCTATATACCATTTAGCAAAAAAAAACCCGAGTGGCTAGGGAATTGTCCCTGGTTGTTTGGGATTTTTTGTAGTAATATATAGATAGATAGACACGTAGATATACAGAAAGATAGATAGATATATACATAGATAGATAGATAGACATTCAAATAGATAGATAAATAGATAGAAAAAAAGATAGGTAGATAGACATATAGATAACCAATAGATACATAGGTATATAGTCTAAAAATCGATAGATAAATAGATGGACTTATATATCGATAGATTTTTAGCAAAATAGATAGAAAGATAGATAGACAAATAGATAGACAGAAATATAGACAAATAGATTGATAGATGGATAAAAAGTTAAATAGATAGATAGATAGACAAATTCATAAATAGATTGATACAAAGATAGACAGATAAAAAGATGTGTGTATATATATATATAGAAAGATAGATAGACAGATAGTTAGTTAGTTAGTTAGGTAGATTGATAGATAGACTATAGGTAGACAATTAGACTGATAGATAGATAGACAGAAAATTCATTGATAGATAGACGGATACATAGACAAATAGATAGACAAATTGATAAACAGATAGACAGATAGATAAATATATATATATATATATATACACACAAATATATAGATAGATAGACAGATAGATATATAGATAGATAGACATATAAATAGAAAAATACATAGAAAGATATATAGATAAATAGATAGAGAGATAGAGAGATAGATAGAAAGATATATAGATAGAAAGAAAGATAGATAGATAGAATGATAGATAGACATATAGATAGATATACAAATAGATAGATGGATTGATAGATAGATTGAGAGATAGACACATATATAGATGGATTGATAGATAGAGTGAGAGATAGGCAGATAGGCTGATAGAAAGACTGACAAATAGATAGACAGATAGATAAATATAAGGCGGAGCATCCTTGGCTCAGCATTATCGCACATAGGGCTTCGGCGCTACTACAGCGCTTCACTAACTCGAAGCACCTCGCTATGAGAATCTAGCTTCGCATAGTTAGATAAATGATAGATAGATAGACAGATAGATACATAGATAGAAATAAAGATAGATAGATAGATAGATAGATAGATATATAGATAGAATAATAGATTGATTGATAGAAAGAAAGATTGAAAGATGGATACAATGATTGAAAGATAGATTAATATATAGTTTGATCAATAGAATGATAGAAAGATAAATAGACAAATTAAGAAAAAGATAAAAATAGATAGGTAGATAGAGAGAAAAAAATAAATATATAAAGAGATAGACGGATAGATGGAAAGATAAATAGATATATTAGTAGAAATATATATAAACAGATAGATTGATAGATATACATATGGATTGTCTAATTGATAGATAGACTGATAGATAGACATATAGAAAAACATATAGAAAGACATACACATAGATAGAAAGAAAGATAGATATTTTGATATTTAGATAGACAGATAGATAAATAAATAGATTTACAGATAGATAGAAATAAATATAGTTGGATAGATAGACATAAATATAGACATATAGATATATAGATAGATAGGTAGACAAATAGATAAATAGATGGATAGACAGATGTATAGATTGATTGATATTAGATTCATATATAGATTGAGATAAATATTGAAAGATAGATAGATAGTTTGAAAAAAAGATAAATAGATAAATAGATACATAGATAGACATAGATAGAAGGATAGATAGATAGATAGATAGAGATAGATAGACACTTATAACGACAAATAGATTGAGAGATAGATTGATAGATATATTGATATATAGATAGATAGATATACAAATAGATAGATAAAGAGATAGACATGTAGATTGATAGAAATAAAGATAGATAGATAAATAGATAGATTGATAGACAAGTAGATTGATTGCTAGACAAACAAATAGAAAGGTAGATAGATAGATAGATAGATAGATAATCATATAGATAGACAATTAAATACCCAGATAGATTATTTGATTATTAAAATAAAAATAAAGAGAAAGATAAATGGTAGATGCACAAATAGATAAACAGATTGATAGACATATAGATATACAGATAGATAGACAGATAGATAGACATATAGATAGATAGAAAGATAGTTTGGACAGATAAATACAAATTAGATAGATATATAAACTGATAGATAGATAGTTAGTTAGACAGAAAGATATATACATAGATAGACATATAGTAAGATATATAGATAGACAGATAGATAGATAGATAGATAGATAGATAAATAGATAGATACACAAATAAATAGATAGATAGATATATAAACAAATAGATGGACAGATTCTTAAATATATTGATAGATATATTGATCGATATATTTATAGAAAGATTCATACACAACATTACAAACAAATTGAGAGAAAAAAAATTATATTCCTTGGAATTAATCGTAGTGTGTAACGGATAAGTGTCTGTAAAAGTTGGTCATGTGTTATGTTTTTTTGAGACTGTAAATCTGTCATGTGTTATGTTTTTCCAGCAAGAGTCTGTAACTAGCAAGAGTCAAGTCATGTTTTAATTCTTAACAGCGTTTAATTATGTTGTAAGGGTTAGAAGTCTGAAAGTTTCAGAATCATGTGTGGTATTAGTAAAAGGTCCTAGGAGAGTTAAGTGTCTAGTCCAGGAGGTCGGTACAGAGGATGCTGCAATGCGTGGACAGAATGGGCAACAGAGTAGAAAGAAATTGGCAAAGCGGGAGATAGTCCTGTTACTATATGAAAGAAATATAAGGATGCTGCAAACTCACTTGGAATGGGCTCTCAAGATGTGAATCTAAAGCTATTTTGTTAAACAAAGAGGGTCAAGGAACATGATAGATAGAAGAGGGAAGATTCAGCAGAATATGGGCAACAAGGTGGAAAGATAAGCTAGAAGATGGACCGAAGATTCTCAATGATCTGATCATCAACTCAACTTGTTCAAGAGGAATCGAATTAAAAAGAAGCTGAAAAAGTTAAGAGGAGTTAAAAGCCAGTGAAAATCAGCAGCAAATTTCAGGTATACATGTAAGAAAATATGCTATGTTGGAATGTGGTTTTGGTTGCAGGAAATAGTTTAATCACTAAAGCCAAACAAGGAGGAGCAAAGGAGAGAGATCTAATTTTCAATTTAGGAGTTAGTGAATGAAAGGAGCATTAAAGAGCTACACAGAGCAAAGGTAAGATACATGTCTACAGCGAAATGAACAAATACAAGAAAGCAGCTTCAAGATTGTAGTATAGGGATGCTTGTGCAATAAATGTCCTCATACAGAGGCTTTGACTAGATTGCACTTATGCTATCTTCAAATTAGTTAGGATTTGGACAAGGGTGTAAGAGGGATAAAGGGTAGATTCTAGTTTGTAAAAACGGTATTCCTCCGCCAAAAGAGAGGGCTATTAATAAATAAACACCTTTAAAAAAAATTGAGAAAAATTGATAGACAAATTGATTTACAGATTGATAGACAGATAGTTAGAGAGACAAATAGATAGATAGATAGATAGATTGATTGATAAATATATAGATAGATAGATAAATATATAAATTAATTACTTGATAGATAGTCAGATTATTAGATAGGTCGATAAAAAGAATATTAAAAAGATAGATTTACAAATTGATAGGTAGATAGATATAGATAGATAGATAGATAGATGAATAGAATATCATATAGATTAATAAATAAATAGACAGATAGAATACTAGTTAGATAGAGAGATAAATAGGTAGATTGATAGATAAATTATTTGATAGATAAATTATTTGATAGATAGATAGATAGATAGAAAAATAGACATATTGATATAATGAATGATAGATAGATAGATAGACAGATTGAAAGATAGTTTGATATAAAGATAGACAAGTTGATATATAGATAGATGTATATATATATATATATAAACATATTATCAGATAGATAAATAGATAGATTGATTGATTGACAGATAGATAGATAGATATGTGGATAGATAGATAAATAGATAGGCAGATGTATAAATAGATAGAAAGACAGATAGATAAATAGATAGATCGATAGATAGAAAGACAAATAGTGAGACAGACATATATATATATATACATACACACATAGATAGATATATAGAAAGATAGATAAATAGATTAATAGATAGATAGACAAATAGATTGATAGATTAATAGTTAGATAGATATATAGATATATATAAAGATAGAAAAATAGATAATATATAGATTGATAGATAGATATATAGATATATAGATAGATAGATAGATAGACAGTTAGATATATGATAGATATAAAGATAAATATTTAGATAGTAAATAGACAAATAGAAAGAGAGATATACTTATATATAGACAGATAGTTAGACATATATATAGATAGATTGGATAGATAACATATAGATAGAAAAGAATGATAGATAGATAGATATATATATATCTAATAGACATAGGTTAGATAAATAGACATAGTGTGGTATATAGAAATATATAATATAATATTATATATAGATATATATTATTATATTGATATAGATAAGAAGCATAAAGACAGACTAGAGTACATACAAAGTATAGATAGAAAAGAATGAGTAAATAGAAGATACATAAGTTAGATAGACCAACACGGATAGATAGATAGATAAATAGATAGAAATAAGTAGAAAGAAAGATAGAAAATAACATATAGATAGACATAAGAGAGATAGATGAGATAGATAAATAGATAGATGAAAAAATAAATACATACATATATAATAGAAAGATTAA
>JAREIK010002054.1:36681-71127 GCA_029783825.1 Sapria himalayana
AAAGATTGACAAACACATAAATAAATATATAAATAGATAGACAAATAAATAGTTAGATAGATTGATTGATAAAAAGATGGTAGACAAATAGATAGATAGATATATAGATTATTAGATGGACATACAATAAGATAGATTGATAGATGGATAGACAAATATATTGAAAGATAAATAGATAAATAGATTGAGATATATATATATATATATATATATATATAGAAAGATAAATAGATAGATAAAAAAATAAATAGATAGATAGAGAAACAAATACATAGATAAAGACACACATTTAGATAGAAAGAATGATAGGTTGACAAATAGATAGATAGACAAATAGACAGACAATCAAATAGATAGATAGATAGATAAACTTAAAGAAAGAGAGCTAGATTGACAGATTGATAGATAGAGAAATAAATAAATAATTTGAAATATATATAAACAGATAGATAGACATATAGATTGACAAAATGATAGATAATAAAATAGACAGATAGATAGACAGATTGATAAATAGATTGATAGACAGATTGATAAACTGGTAGAAAGATAGATTGATAGACAAATAGATAGACATCAAGAATGAGGATAGATCAACAAATTATTAAAAATATAGATAAATAGATAGATAAATAGAAAGTCAGATAGATAGATAGACAAATAGATAAACTGATATATTTATAGATTGATAAATAATAGATAGATAGATAGATAGACTGATAAATAAAAAGTTAGATAGATCATTACATAGAAAAATTATTAAACATATAGATCGATAGACTTAAAAATAGATAGATATATAGACAGAGATATAGATTAATAAATAAATATATATATATATATATAAAGATTGATAAAATATTAGATTGTTAAATAAATAGAAAGATAGATATGCATATAGTTAGGTAGATAGATAGATGACAGATAATAGATAGAAAGATAGATAGATAAATAGACAAACACATAGATAGACACTTAGAAATATATAAAAATAAATAGATAGATAGACAAATAAATATATAGATTTATAAATAGATTGAAAGACATAGTAATAGACAGATTGATTGACAAAATTGTCCACATGTTGATAGACAGATTAATAGACAATGTGATACACAGATAGATAGAAATATACATAGACAAATAGATAGATAGATAATAGATAAATAGATAAATAGAAATATGGAATGTTTAGATAGATAGATAAATAGATAGATAGTTTCATAGATAGATAAATAGATACATAGACAGATAGATAGATATATAGATAAATAGACATTTTAATGGGCTGATAGATAGACATATATATAGAAAAAAAGATAGATAGACAAAAAGACAAATAGTCAAATAGACAAACAAACAGATAGATACACAAAAGAATAGACAGAGAAAAATATTGAGAGGTTAAATAGACAGATTATTAGTTAGATTAATAGACAATAAATAGATTAATTAAAATGATAGATCGTTGCTAGATAGATAGATAGATAGATAAATAGATAGTTATACAGATAGATAGAAAGATAGATAGAGAGATAGATCGACAAATATTAAACAGATATATAGACATAAAGATACACATATAGATACATAGACAGACAGTAGACAAGTTGTGAGACAACTTTATTAATAGATAGATATATAGGACCAGATAGATAGATAAATAAATATATAGATAGATAGATATAACATAAAGATATCTAGATTATTAGGATGGAAGATAAGACAAATAGATAAACATATAGATTGAGAGATAGATAGGTAGTCAGATATGCAAAAAGAAAGAAAGAAGAGATCGATAGATATATAGACAGATAGATAGAATAGGCAGATAGATAGTTCAAATATATAGAGAGATAGATAGCCATATAGATACATAGATAACTTAATAGATTGATAGTAAGATAGGATTGACAATACTATATATACCAATTGATGAAAGCTATATAAAGAAATAGATAGATATCTAGCTATACAATAGGTAGATATGTAGATATAAATAGATAGATACATAGATAGATAGATTAATAGACAACATACATAGAAAGATAATATATAGAAAGATAGATAGATAGATAGACATATATAGATAGATAGTAGATAGACATATAGATATAAATGTAAATAGACACATAGATATATAGATGGATAGATATACATGATTGATAGTCTATAAATAGACACAAGATAGAAAGATAGATAGACAGAAAGATAGATAGAAAGATATAATAGAAAGATATACAAAATAGATAAAATATAGATATACATATAGATAGACAATAGTAGACAGATAGATAGGCACACATATATAAATCGATAAATAGACAAAGATATTAAAATATAGATAGACAGATAGATTGATAGATAGATATACATAGAGATATATAGAAAGTTAGATAGATAGACATATAGATAAGTAGATATAAGATATAACAAAAGATAGATAGATATATAGAAAATAAATAGACAGATAGATTGATAGTTAGATAGCATAAAGATAGATAGATATAATGCTAAAAAAATAGATAGATAGAAAGATATACTAAAAGATAAATAGACATATAGATCGATAGATAAAGATATAAACATTTAGATAGATAGATAGATAGAAAAATAGATATGCATCTTGATAGATAAACAAATAAATGGCAAAAGGTAGCTTATTGATAGACAAATAGATACAAAATAGATAAAAAGTTAGTTTTGATATATAGATAGATAAATAGATAAATAGATAAATATATAGATAGTTAATTAGATAGAAATATAGGTATATAGATAGAACGATAGACAAAGAAATTGATTGATTGATAGATAAAAAGATATATAGATAGACATACAAATAGACAGATTGACAAATAGATAGGTAAACACAAAGATACATTATAAAATAGACACACATATAGATAGATAGCCAGATAAACATATAGATAGATAGATAAAGAGATAGAAATATAATTTGAATACATATTTTGATGAGAGTGAAAGATAGAAAGATAGATAGACATATAAATAGATAGATAGATAATAGTTAGATAGATAGATAGATCGACAGATAGATAGATAGAAGGGATAGATAGATAGATAGACATATATATAGATAAATTAATAAATAGTAGTGATATACAAATTGATAGATAGATTGATTATAAATTATTAGATTAGTTTAATAGATATATAGATAGATAGAATGATATATAGATAGAATTATAAATAAATAGATAGATATAGAAATAGATATAAAAATTAATTAGATATATAGATAGATAAATAGACATATTGATAAAAGAGAAATAAAGATAGATATATAGATAGATAGATAGGCAGAAAGATAAGATAGAATGAATGATAGAAGATAGATAGATATAGAGAAGATATATAAATTAATAGATATATAGATAGATAAATAGACAGATAGATACAAAGAAATAAAGAAAGATATATAGATAGATAGATTGGCAGAAAGAAGAAAGAAGATAGATATATACATAAATAGATAATAATATCATAGACAGATACATGGATAGACAAACTAGCAAATAGATTGATAGATAGAAAGACAAACAAATAGATAAATAGAAATAAATACATAGATTGATTGATAAATAGAAGATAGATGATAGAAATATTAAATAGACTAATTGATAAAAGATAGATAGATATATAGATAAACATATTGATCGATACATAGATAGATAAAATAGGTAGATTGATTGATTGATTGATAGATTATTATATAGATCAGTAATATATCTATATATATATATATACATAGAATGGATTGTTAGATAAATAGATTGACAAATTGACAGATAGATATATAGATAAGTAGATAGTGAGAAAGATAAACATATAGATAGATAGACAGATAGATAAAAATAGAGATAGATAAACAAATAGATATATAGATTGATAGAAAGATAAATATATAGAATGATAGATAGATGGATATAGATACAAATAAACAGATTGAAAGACAGTGAGATAGACAAATAGATAGACACAAAGATATACAAATAGATATATATATATATATTTAGATGCATAGATAGATAGATAAATAGACATATTAGTTATTTAGATAGATAGATAGATAGACATATTATTAGATAGATCTTTATATAGATATATAAAAAGATAGACAGACAGATTGATTGATTGATTGATTGATAGATAGATATACAAATAGATTGATAAATAAATAGAAAGATAGATCGTCAAATGAATAGATAGAAATATATACAGATAGACAGATAGATAGATAAATATACATATTGATAGATACATTGATCTACTGTTAGATATACAGATAGATAGATATACATATAGACAAATAGATAGACAAATTAATAGACAAATAAATAGATAGATAGATTGTTAGACAAGCTGGTAGATAGATATATAGTTAGACAGATTAATTGATAGATTGATTCATAGATTGATAGATAGATACAAAAATAGATAGAAAAAAATTAGATAGATAGATTAATTAATATACAAATAGATAGCCATATTGATATATAAATTGATAGACAGATAGTTAGATAGATAAGTGGATAGATAGATAAATATATAGATAGATATATATATATATATATATAGTAAAAAAGATAGGTAGATAAATAGACAGTTAAATAGATAAAAAGATAGATAGATAGATAGATAGATACACAAATAGTTAAACTAATAGATAGACCCACATATATAAAAATATATATATATAATGTTCAAAAGATAGATTGATAGATTAATAGATATTTAGATAAGTATATAGATAGATAGAGAGATAGATAGACAAATAGATAGATATACAAATATATGGATAGAGAGATACATAGAAATATAAACATATAGATAGATGTATAGATAGATAGATAGATAGATAGATAGACATATAGATAGACAGATAGATAGACAGATAGATAGACTCATAGATAAACTATTGGATAGACAGACATATAGATAAATAGATAGATAGATAGACACATAGATAAGCAGATAGAATGATAGATAGATAGATAGATTGATTGATTGACAAATTGAAAGAAAGATTGAGAGACATATTGATTAACAAATACAAATACAAATTGATAGAAATATAGATAAAATATTGATATATAGATAGACAAGAAAATAGATAGATAAATAGATAGATGGATTGATATATAGATATATATACATATAGATATAGATAGATAGATATATTATTCGATAAATATATAGATATGTAGATATATATATATATATATATAATGTTATATTAATTGATAAATAAATTGAAAGAAATATTGATAGACAAATTGATACGTATTTTGATCGATAGATTGATTAAAAATTCAAAGATAGATAGGTAGACATATTCATTAACAGATTGATTAAAAAATTGATAGATAGAATTAATGATAGTTGGAAAGATAGAATGATAGGTATTTCTTATAAACAAATTGATAGACAGATTGATAGATATAATAAACAAATTAATAGATAGAATGATAGATAGATTGATAGAAATAAAGATATTTAGTTTTATAGATAGATTGATAGAAAGATAGATAGATATTTAAATAGATATATTGATAAAAAGATAGATAGACAAGTAAAAAGTTAGATAGATAGATAAATAGATAGATAAACAGATAGATAGTCAGAAAGAAAGAAAGATAGATAGATAAATAGATAGACATACATATAGATAGTCAAATTGATAGATAGTTAGATAATAAATAAATAGATAGATATACAAATAGATAGACAAATTGATAGAAAGATAGATATATATATATATAAATAGAAAGACAAGTAGAGAGATGGATAGATAGAAAGATAGTTAGATTTATAGATAGAATGATATATAGATTGATAGATAGATTGATTTAGAGATTGATTGTAGATTGAGAGATAGATAGATAAATAAATAGTTCGACAAATAGTTCCACAAATAGACAGACATATATATATATGTACAGATAGATAGAAAGATAGAAAATATATACATAAATAGTTAGGTTTATAGACAATGTGATAGATAGATTGATATATATATTTATAGATAGATTATAGATAGTTGGATAGATAGATTGTTTGATAGATTTTAATCTATCAATCAATCTAGATTGAGAGAGAGATAATTTAGAAATATAGATTGGAAGATAGATGAACATATCGATAGATAGACAAATAGACATAAAGATACATAAATAGATCAACAGATACATAGATAGATAGATAGACAAATTGATATACAACAAAATAAATAGATATATAAATAGATAGATAGACAGATATATAGAAAATAGATACATAGATAAATAGACAGATATATAGGGATATAGATAGATAGATAGATAGATAGACAGATAGATAGATAGATTGATTGATTGATAGGAAGATAGCCAAATAAATAGATAGATATATAGACAGATAATTAGATAGATAGATAGATAGGCAAATAGAAAGATAGAAAGATTGATAGAAAGAAAGACAAATAATTTCCATTGCTAATTTATAATAATTTAATATTTTTTAATATTATATATTATAATATTTTTTTAATTTTTTATATTAACGGTATTTTATGGTGTATAGATGAGCTATCCTTGAAACACATAATCTCCTCATATAATTATAAAAATATGATATTATAAATAAAAAATTTCATAAATATATATATACAAATTAAAATTTATAGTAGATAAGTCAAATTATTATTATTTTTGATTATAAATTAATTAAAATATTATAAAAAAAATTTTTCTGAAATTTTTAATTATGATATTTAAATATTTGTATTAGAAAAAATAATATATTTTATTATTTATATATAAATATTTTGAAAATATTTTAATTAATAAATTAACATAAATAAAAATTACTACTAATAAAAATCTAAAATAAACAATTATTTGATTAAATAAAAAATGTTATAAAATTATATGAATTAACGAATAAACAAGTAAATATTAATTATTCCTATATTTATAAATTATTTTAATGATTATAGAAATCTTTTAAAAAATAATGACTAAAATATTTAAAAATTTTGAATAATAAAAAAAAATTTCAAATTTTTATAAAATTAAAAAGAAAATTAATTGAATTTTAAAATTAATACACAAATGTTTTAATAAATCAAAAATTTTGATTATTTAAAAATAAATATCTAAGTTTGGTTATTAAATGAATAATTCAAAGATTCAAATTTATAATGACTAAGATATTCAAAATTTATGCATTTATAATTATTTCATATTATATTAATACAAAATAAATTGTATTTTTAAAAACTTATAACCATAATATATATATATATAAGAAATACTTTATTATTATATTATATTATATTATTTATTTATGAAATAATATCATTTATGGTTAAATAAAAATATATTTCATATTTTTTATTTAAATTATTTATTTTTTATAATTTTAGTTTACTTTTATATTTTTGTATCTTGATTTTCTATATATTTGCTTCAAATTTTTGTTTTTATAGTTTCCGTGAAAAAATAATGCTATAACATAAAGCACTAAAAATTTGTTCTATCTTTCAAGACGACGAGAGGAGAAGAAAAACAGGACTACGAGAGCAACCTACAACAAATATTTTAACAAACATTGTATTTAATTTTTTCTAATAAACATTTTTTTTCTAATATTTATATAAATATTATATCAAAAAAGCCTATATATGTTTTAAAATTAAATTATGGAAATTTAAAATTAATTAATAAAATTTAATAAAATATAATTGATGAAAGTTATTTTAAAAATAATCTTATATTAGTATTTTTGAGTAAATAGAAAATAACAAATTTTAAAAATCTGGGTTTGGGTCGGGCGCTATAATTAGAAAAATTTCCAAACATTATCGTATTTTTGATTAATGGCATAAAATATCAGAATAATGTTACAATATTTTTAAGTTAATATTTTTAAAAAATTAATGATGCTGATTACTAATCATTTGTTTCAATTTTTTGAAGTAGCTTCATGATTATAACCAAAAAAAATTCAAAATGTTCAATTAAAAATTAAATATTTAATAATTTTATCAATATATTTATTATTCACAAACATAAATATAATTTAATCAATATAAATTTAAATTAAAATTTATTGACAAACATAAATAAAATGATTAAATGTATTTGTTGGAGGAGACATGAGAGCTCATGATTTTGTGACTATCAATATTTAATGAGGGAAGGTTTAAGTTGACTAGGGGAGGCGAGAAGAAGAGGATGAGCACATCTCAGAATTGTGCTACCACAAGCTGCGGCAGTAGCCGATCAGATGTTTTACGAGGACATCACATGTCATGTTCATACGGGTGCAGTCTGGTTTTTATAGAATATTTGGGTTTTATTTTTTTTTTAATTTTCCACCAATTTTTTTTCTATTTTCTTCTATTTTCATATCATTACATGATTTTGACTCTACACCATTAATAAAACAATAAATGGTTCGAGTAAACTTTGTTTTTTTTACCGTTTAATTTTTTAGAGTTTTATTGATTTGAAATACTAAATATTTGCATATTGTTTTCTGCTTCTGTATCTTAAGAAAAATAATTATGCTTAATGTTTTCTGGATATGTAACTTGGGAAAAAACAAATTCTAATGTTTATGGGTTCTTTTTTTGTTGTCTCTGAATATGATTACAATATAGAAAGATATCCAATTAAACAATGGTAATTGATAAGTTATTATACATTTTTGGTAAGTAACTTGTGCCATAGAAGTGTGAGAAACAATCAAAGGTATAAATATCATTAGTAGAGGTAGAATATTGGTCCGAGTTTGCATTTACCTGTAAACTCACTTGGTTGAGATACTTGTTGAAGGATTGACAAGTTTCTCATTTGGAAGTAGCAAATTTATTTTGTGATGGTCACATAACCTTGCACATTGCTACCAACTCTATTTTCCATTAGCATAAGAAATATATTGAATTAGATTGTCATATAATCAATTAGAAAATCCAAATTGGAAAAGTCAAAACATCGTATATGTAACAATGAAAGCAAATCACAAATTTATTAACTAGGAAATTATAAGCACTAGTGATTCCCATGCACCTTAGCATGTTGGGAGTTATTGACAAACATATTTCACATGAAGAGAAGTATTAAAGTAAAGAAAATATGCATTCAATTAGCATTCACATTTAATAAATATTCAAATTAGTTATAGGAGTGATTTGTAGATCAAACATTCAACTAGCATTTAGGCTAGAGTAATTTTAGGATTGTGACTTTTTCATGACTTGATGTATAACTAAAATAGCTTTTTTTGCACTTGTATACAATAGGCATCCTTATAAAATTCAATAATTTAAATACATAATAACTCTTTTCCATTATTACAAGTGTGGTTTGGGCTATTGGTGATCAAATTAAGCTCGTGCATGATTTAATGACAATCATATAATGAACTAGAGATTAGTAGTATTCATGATTATCACAATATAAACTAGGATCAATAAACATGGAATATAGTAGTTGATGTGAGTAGGTAAAATTTTTTATTATGTTAGAATTCATAATTTTAAAAATGCATACTTATCCAATTATTTGCTAGGACAATAGATGATTCAAATTTTAATTTGCATAAGATATTCTTGATTATATCATGAGTTTGAATATTGAAGTTTTAAATTTATAAAAGTGCATCTTTGTTATCAAATTTTGTTAATCATTATTCTTCTAAAAAAATTGGTCCTTAAAAATCAATCATAATTTGAAAGAGCTAATCATCAATGTTTGGTAGGTAGAAGAGAAGGATTAATAAAATTTTTCTTTATATGATGTTACATTATTTTTCTTCCATGAAGCATTATGTTTTTCCATATTATTCAGAAATGTCAAAATTTGTTCAATGGTTTTTTTTTTGAAAATATTAGATTATATTTATAACTAATAATATTTAGAACACATTTTTATAAAAATATTAGTTAAAAATTTTCTAATTCAATTAGGGTTAATGACAGTGAAATTTGTTTGATGTTATAAATATCATTGATGTAAGTATTGGAAATGTTGTATGTTTTAGATATTTATATTGGGAGTCACAATGTTTTTTAATAAAAATCTATAAATTTCGTGGAAATATATTATCAATATTTCTATTGTGTTTCATTGTCACTAATGGTATTGATAAATTATCAATGTTTTTTGTGTGTTCTAAGATTTTTGATGCATGTTGATTGAAAATTGAAGAATACTTATCAATATTTTTCTTTAGTGTTCACTCTTTGATACAATAAATTAAATATTATTGATGGATTTTTTATGCATTTAATGATATTTTAAGATTTATTTGAAAATATGTTATTTCATGTTTTGATAATTTTGAATGATTTTCACATTTTTTATAATGATGTTTAACATCATTATTAGTTATTTCCTATACTATCCTATTAACATGATATTTGATAATGTTAATTAACATTCCATGATGCTTGCTTTTGTTATGATCATTATATTATATTTTAATAAAAATACATTTAGAATATTACTTTTATTTTTTCTAGCTATGATTTTTTAAAACATGAAAAGACATCTAAAATATATCAAATTATATTCCATGTAGAATATATCAAAATTATGTGGCAGACTATTAACATTTTAATTTTTCTCAATCATAATTTTTTTAATTATCAAATTATGCCATATCATTTTTTTAACAATTTGATTTATGAGATGCATATCTTGAAACACGTAGCATGAAATTGAATTGCTTCAAATGTTTTGATATTTAAATATAGTTAAATATCAATAATTTTTATAAATTACTTACAACATATATTTAATATGCATTTTTATATATTAATATATAAAAGAGTGTTTTACTATATCTATACCTATACATAACTATATGTATAAATATATAAAATTAAATGAAAAAATATATACCTACATGTATAAATATAAGTTTAACTAAATGTGCAACTAAATGTATAACCACATGTAACTATATTTATAATTACATGTATAACAATATACAACATCATGTTTAACTATATGTGTATAACTATATATAAATATTTATATAACTATATAAAACTATATATACTTAAATATAACTATATTTGTAACTATGTATACATATATGTAAATCTATATATTTGTAAATATATTTAAATATCAATAATTTTTATATATTATTTACAACATATATTTAATATACATTTTTATATATTAATATATAAAAATGTATTTTACTATATCTATACCGATACATAACTATATGTATAAATATATAAAATTAAATGAAAAAATATATATACCTACATGTATAAATATAAGTTTAACTAAATGTGTAACTATATGTATAACATGTAACTAGTTTTATAATTACATGTATAACAACATAGAATATTATGCTTAACTATATGTGTATAACTATATATACATATTTTTATAACTATATAAAACTTTATATAATTAAATATAACTATATTTATAACTATGTATACATATATGTAAATCTATATATTTGTTTATAACTTTATATACATTTATGTATAACTACATATAACTACTTGTATGAATATATATATATATATATATGTTTAACTATATATAACTATTTATAACTGCATATACTAGATGTTTTCATAAACTAATTATATAATATTCATAAAAAACACAATTTCTCATATTTTTGAAAATTAAAATTTGGAAATGAAAATTATCTCTCTTATAATTTTCTGTCTATAAACAAAATTAAAAATTCAAGTTCATGATAGTTTATATTGGAAATATATTTTCCTCTTTAGTACATATAGTCAAAAAAACACAAATGGTGTTAATGTATAATAAAACCACTAAGGTTTTGAGAATAGTTTACGTGTGTGTGTGTGTGTGTGTTTCAGGTTGAAAACTATAATGTTTTTAATAAATATTCAAACATATGCACACACACACACACACATATATATGCACATACATACATATATACATACATACATACACATATATACACATACATATACATATACATATACATATATATATACATAGATATATATATATATATATATATATGTATATATACTATAATTATATATATATATACATACATACATACATATATGCTAGATACTTACATACACTCACACACACACACACACACACACATACAAATATGCTAAATACATATATGCTATATACATACATATATGCAATATATTTATATATTTTCACTTTATATTTATATAGTGACAATAAATCTAAGGAACATTTATAGTATACTAAAATAAAAATATTTTATTTTTAAACATTTTTACTAAACATGAAAATGAGTTATTTTTTTCGTAAATATTTTATAATTAATATACCAAAGCACATATGGTGGGGAATACAAAGGCCCAAGATGAAATATTTTATGAGCCAATAATATTTGTGATTGCTACAATACATGATATTAATAACAATAAAACAAGTTATCATTTTGATTTAAATGATGAGAAAAAATATTATAAAATATTTTGATATGAATTTATATTTGTGTAACTAATATTTACAGCTTGATGCCCACACCTTATCACATGATAATAAATACAACATCTATGCTACATATTACATACAATATAGGATTGCGTAGATGTTTCACTCAAATCACAGATAGGTTTACAAAAGGAACAAAGGAATAATAACATTTTTTAGCATCAAACTTGAAATTTCCACTAATGAACCTCTGCCACTTGTCTAAATTCATAAAAACATGTTAACTCCCACAATAGGCTAACATATATAGAAATCTAGAACATTTCCACACACACACACACAAATAGAGGAAGAGGAATTGTACAAAAGCAAACATATGAACATGAGAAACTAATAGTGGTAATGTAAAGTAGATTACTTCTTTGCCTTCAATCTCTTTACTTGAGCATTACCACATCTATGAATCTACAAGCAATGTATTTCATAGGATTAGAGAATCAATATTTGAGATTATGAAATACATATAGTTACTTGAGTAGCTAATGAAATACTTGTAAAATATATATCTTTCTTGAATAATGCACTACAGAGTAAGAAAACCTTGGAGGGGCTTACAAGTGGTTCATCATTTGAGGTATCATTTATCTTTATTCTAGTTTGGTTCTTTTCTGTTCTAATTAACCTAATAATGAATTTTTGCAAGACATTTGATGTAAGATGCACTAAAAAATTCTGATTCAAAGCTTTCAAACATTGCCATGGTCGATCCTATGCATGGGTCCCATCTTTACTGATTTCAACTAGATCAAAAGGAGGTCGAGTTCTAATATCTTCATTATTACGGAAACATTTTGTTTTATGCACTCTCTTTCTCTCTAATCATCAGTGTTGGACATATTTTAGATATTTGTTGAAGTTGTATGACTATAAACTCATATTTGTGTTTGTTCATGTCTATAATTACTATTTTTATATATCTGTAAATATGTTTGTGTACCCAAATATTTTGGGTAGAGTTTTAGTTTATAATAGGTATGTAAATGGTTTGGCTTGTCCTCTTGGTGAGAGGAACAACACCTTAGCTTATGAAGCTGTGAGATGGATAAAAAAATTCTAGTCCCATGGAAATGCAAGTTTGTTCTTGACACTCTTATTTTGTGCAGATTTACGTTCTCCTGTGCATTGCAATTTTTTGTCATTTTTTCGTTATTTTTTTCAGGTTATCTTGTAGTATATACTACAATATATATCTATACTATAGTATATATATATATATATATATGTGTGTGTGTGTGTGTGTGTGTGTGTGTAGATCTACTATAGTATATATGCACGTATATACTACAAAATATAAATATGTATATACTGAAGTATATATGTACATATAATACTATAGCATATATGTACTTATATACTTAGTATATCTACAAATATACTATAGTATATGTACATATATACTCAATATATAAGCACATATAATTATGTCGTATTATATGTACATATATACTTAGTATATATGTACTCAGTATATATGTACATATAATAATGTAGTATATGTACATATATACTCAGTTTACATGTAAATATAATACTAGAGTAATATGTACATTTATACTCAGTATATAAGAACATATAATTTTGTAGTATTATATGTAAATATATACTGAGTACATATGTACTCACTATATATATACATATATACGGAGTATATATGTACATATAAAACTGTAGTATATATGTACATATAAAACTGTAGTATATATGAACATATATACTGAGTATATATGTACATATAATAGTGTAGTATATATTTAGATATACTTCAGGGATACATGTAACGATTGAAAATGCTAGTATATATGTACATATACACTATAGTGTATATGTACAGATATATTGTAGTATTATATATTTATGAAAACATAACTTTATTTATTTATTTATTTTGATTTGATTGACTGTTTAAATTTAATATAGTCATGGTACCGCATTGTTCCCCATACGAAGCTTGTATAAGTGAATGGATTTTTCACGAGACAAGACGCATCGCGACTTGGATAGATTTGTCACAACAGAAAGATGGTGATTGGAGGAGCAGAGGGATAGAAAGCAATTTCAATGCACGGATAGATTATACTTTATGCATTGTCGGTAGATACATTGATGAATAAGATGCAATAAAATTTTGTTATGTTTTTGTTTAAATTATGTAAAATATTGAATAAGAATACTTTATTATATAATTTTACTTTTTGTTAATTATAAATTATTGTTTATAGTTTCTATTTTTATTCAATTTAATATAAAAATATTAAATTATTTAATTAATTTTTTTAAAAAAATTAAACTTTTGAAAAAAGTTTTGAAATGAAAATAGCTAGGGAATTTTCTCTTGCTTTTTTAGCTAGGGATTTTTCCCTTAATAATTTAGATAGAGAAATTAATATTTTAGATAGGGATTTTTTCGTTGCTAAAATATTTTTGCTATGGACTATTTCCCTCGCTGATCTTTACGATGAGCACACTAGATTGGGAAAGCTTACATTTAGCTTTCCCATTTAGCGATGGAAACACCCATTTAGCTTGCTAATTTTGGTAGGAAATTTATTATTTTAGCTAGGGATATTTTCTTCGCTAAAATTTTTTAGATAGTAAAACTTTCTCATGCTAATTTATAGCGACGAGCACTTTAGATTGGGAATGCTTCCATTGTTAATCCATTGCTATATAC
The DNA here is from genome assembly GCA_029783825.1 of Sapria himalayana. Taxonomy (NCBI): domain Eukaryota; kingdom Viridiplantae; phylum Streptophyta; class Magnoliopsida; order Malpighiales; family Rafflesiaceae; genus Sapria; species Sapria himalayana. The sequence continues at coordinate 51,862 of JAREIK010002054.1, forward strand.
CATTTAGCAAAAAAAACCCGAGTGGCTAGGGAATTGTCCCTGGTTGTTTGGGATTTTTTGTAGTAATATATAGATAGATAGACACGTAGATATACAGAAAGATAGATAGATATATACATAGATAGATAGATAGACATTCAAATAGATAGATAGATAGAATGATAGATAGACATATAGATAGATATACAAATAGATAGATGGATTGATAGATAGATTGAGAGATAGACACATATATAGATGGATTGATAGATAGAGTGAGAGATAGGCAGATAGGCTGATAGAAAGACTGACAAATAGATAGACAGATAGATAAATATAAGGCGGAGCATCCTTGGCTTAGCATTATCGCACATAGGGCTTCGGCGCTACTACAGTGCTTCACTAACTCGAAGCACCTCGCTATGAGAATCTAGCTTCGCATAGTTAGATAAATGATAGATAGATAGACAGATAGATACATAGATAGAAATAAAGATAGATAGATAGATAGATATATAGATAGAATAATAGATTGATTGATAGAAAGAAAGATTGAAAGATGGATACAATGATTGAAAGATAGATTAATATATAGTTTGATCAATAGAATGATAGAAAGATAAATAGACAAATTAAGAAAAAGATAAAAATAGATAGGTAGATAGAGATAAAAAAATAAATATATAAAGAGATAGACGAATAGATGGAAAGATAAATAGATATATTGATAGAAATATATATAAACAGATAGATTGATAGATATACATATGGATTGTCTAATTGATAGATAGACTGATAGATAGACATATAGAAAAACATATAGAAAGACATACACATAGATAGAAAGAAAGATAGATATTTTGATATTTAGATAGATAGATAGATAAATAAATAGATTTACAGATAGATAGAAATAAATATAGTTGGATAGATAGACATAAATATAGACATATAGATATATAGATAGATAGGTAGACAAATAGATAAATAGATGGATAGACAGATGTATAGATTGATTGATATTAGATTCATGTATAGATTGAGATAAATATTGAAAGATAGATAGATAGTTTGAAAAAAAGATAAATAGATAAATAGATACATAGATAGACATAGATAGAAGGATAGATAGATAGATAGATAGAGATAGATAGACACTTATAACGACAAATAGATTGAGAGATAGATTGATAGATATATTGATATATAGATAGATAGATATACAAATAGATAGATAAAGAGATAGACATGTAGATTGATAGAAATAAAGATAGATAGATAAATAGATAGATTGATAGACAAGTAGATTGATTGCTAGACAAACAAATAGAAAGGTAGATAGATAGATAGATAGATAATCATATAGATAGACAATTAAATACCCAGATAGATTATTTGATTATTAAAATAAAAATAAAGAGAAAGATAAATGGTAGATGCACAAATAGATAAACAGATTGATAGACATATAGATATACAGATAGATAGACAGATAGATAGACATATAGATAGATAGAAAGATAGTTTGGACAGATAAATACAAATTAGATAGATATATAAACCGATAGATAGACAGTTAGTTAGACAGAAAGATATATACATAGATAGACATATAGTAAGATATATAGATAGACAGATAGATAGATAGATAGATAGAAAGATAGATAGATAAATAGATAGATACACAAATAAATAGATAGATAGATATATAAACAAATAGATGGATAGATTCTTAAATATATTGATAGATATATTGATCGATATATTTATAGAAAGATTCATACACAACATTACAAACAAATTGAGAGAAAAAAAAATTATATTCCTTGGAATTAATCGTAGTGTGTAACAGATAAGTGTCTGTAAAAGTTGGTCATGTGTTATGTTTTTTTGAGACTGTAAATCTGTCATGTGTTATGTTTTTCCAGCAAGAGTCTGTAACTAGCAAGAGTCAAGTCATGTTTTAATTCTTAACAGCGTTTAATTATGTTGTAAGGGCTAGAAGTCTGAAAGTTTCAGAATCATGTGTGGTATTAGTAAAAGGTCCTAGGAGAGTTAAGTGTCTAGTCCAGGAGGTCGGTACAGAGGATGCTGCAATGCGTGGACAGAATGGGCAACAGAGTAGAAAGAAATTGGCAAAGCGGGAGATAGTCCTGTTACTATATGAAAGAAATATAAGGATGCTGCAAACTCACTTGGAATGGGCTCTCAAGATGTGAATCTAAAGCTATTTTGTTGAACAAAGAGGGTCAAGGAACAGGATAGATAGAAGAGGGAAGATTCTGCAGAATATGGGCAACAAGGTGGAAAGATAAGCTAGAAGATGGACCGAAGATTCTCAATGATCTGATTATCAACTCAACTTGTTCAAGAGGAATCGAATTAAAAAGAAGCTGAAAAAGTTAAGAGGAGTTAAAAGCCAGTGAAAATCAGCAGCAAATTTCAGGTATACATGTAAGAAAATATGCTATGTTGGAATGTGGTTTTGGTTGCAGGAAATAGTTTAATCACTAAAGCCAAACAAGGAGGAGCAAAGGAGAGAGATCTAATTTTCAATTTAGGAGTTAGTGAATGAAAGGAGCATTAAAGAGCTACACAGAGCAAAGGTAAGATACATGTCTACAGCGAAATGAACAAATACAAGAAAGCAGCTTCAAGATTGTAGTATAGGGATGCTTGTGCAATAAATGTCCTCATACAGAGGCTTTGACTAGATTGCACTTATGCTATCTTCAAATTAGTTAGGATTTGGACAAGGGTGTAAGAGGGATAAAGGGTAGATTCTAGTTTGTAAAAACGGTATTCCTCCGCCAAAAGAGAGGGCTATTAATAAATAAACACCTTTAAAAAAATTGAGAAAAATTGATAGACAAATTGATTTACAGATTGATAGACAGATAGTTAGAGAGACAAATAGATAGATAGATTGATTGATTGATAAATATATAGATAGATAGATAGATAAATATATAAATTAATTACTTGATAGATAGTCAGATTATTAGATAGGTCGATAAAAAGAATATTAAAAAGATAGATTTACAAATTGATAGGTAGATAGATATAGATAGATAGATAGATAGATGAATAGAATATCATATAGATTAATAAATAAATAGACAGATAGAATACCAGTTAGATAGAGAGATAAATAGGCAGATTGATAGATAAATTATTTGATAGATAAATTATTTGATAGATAGATAGATAGAAAAATAGACATATTGATAGAATGAATGATAGATAGATAGACAGATTGAAAGATAGTTTGATATAAAGATAGACAAGTTGATATATAGATAGATATATATATATATATATATATAAACATATTATCAGATAGATAAATAGATTGATTGATTGACAGATAGATAGATAGATATGTTGATAGATAGATAAATAGATAGGCAGATGTATAAATAGATAGAAAGACAGATAGATAAATAGATAGATCGATAGATAGAAAGACAAATAGTGAGACAGACATATATATATATACATACACACATAGATAGATATATAGAAAGATAGATAAATAGATTAATAGATAGATAGACAAATAGATTGATAGATTAATAGTTAGATAGATATATAGATATATATAAAGATAGAAAAATAGATAATATATAGATAGATAGATAGATATATAGATATATAGATAGATAGATAGATAGACAGTTAGATATATTGATAGATATAAAGATAAATATTTAGATAGATAAATAGACAAATAGAAAGATAGATATACTTATATATAGACAGATAGTTAGACATATATATAGATAGATTGATAGATACATATAGATAGAAAGAATGATAGATAGATAGATATATATATATATATATAGACATAGTTAGATAAATAGACATAGTGTGGTATATAGAAATATATATATATATATATATATATATATATATATATATATATATATAGACATAAAGATAGATAGATACATACAAATATAGATAGAAAGAATGATAAATAGAAGATACATAGTTAGATAGACACACAGATAGATAGATAGATAAATAGATAGAAATAAGTAGAAAGAAAGATAGAAATACATATAGATAGACATAAAGAGAGATAGATAGATAGATAAATAGATAGATAGATAAAAATATAAATACATACATATATAAATAGAAAGATTAACAGATAGATAGTTAGTTAGTTAGAGAGATAGATAGATTGACTGATAGATAGACAGATAGAAAGATAGATATATAGACAGATAGATATATAATCAGAATAATAGACTGACAGATAGATAGATAGACTTATAGATAGACAGATATATAAACTAATTGATAGATAGAAAGATGTGTAGATAGATAGATAGATGTATAGACAAATAGATAAACATACAGACTAGTTAGATTGATTGATAGATAAATAGATAAAAAAATATGCAGATAGAGAAATAGAAAGACTGACAAATAGATATATAGATAAACTAATAAATAGACAGATTGATTGATTGATTGATTGATAGAAAGAAATATAACAAGATATATATATAGTTCGATAGATAGATGGATGGATAGACAGGTTGATAGATAGGGTGATAGAAGATTAATAGACATATTGATAAATATAATGATAGACAGATTAATAAACATATATATAGACAGATTGATAGACATATAAATAGATAGATAGACACATAGATATATAGATATATGATGAAAAGATAGACATATATATAGACAGGTAGATAGATAAACAGACAGACAGATAGATAGATAGATAGACAAACAGATAGATACATATATAGATAAACATTTAGATATTTAGATAGATAGAAAGAAAGATAAATACATAGAAATATAGATAGATAGATTTATAGACAGATAGATAGACAGATTTATTAACAGATAGATAGACATATTTATAGACATATAAAAAGATGGAGAAACAATTAGATAGATAAACTAATACATAGACAGATAGATTAATAGATAGATAGATCAAGAGATATATATACAAATAGAAAAATAGATAAAGAGATAGATAGATTGATAGATATATAGATAGATAGATAAATAGATAAACATTTAGATAGACTGATAAATAGGCATATAGGTAGACAAATATATAGATATATATATATATATATATATTGACACATAGATATTCATATAGATACATAAAAAGATAGACGAATATATCGATAGATAGACATATAAATATACAGATAGATAGATTGATTCAAAAATAGATAGATAGCTAGAGAGATACACAATTAGAAAGATAGATAGTTAGATCGGTAGATAAATAGATATATATATATAGAAAGTTAAACAAATTGATACACAGATAAAAAGGAAAAAACATACATATATATGTATATGTATATTGTTAGACAGATTTATTGCAAAAAATATAGATAGTTAGATAGATAGATAAAAAAATATAGATATAGAGAGACAGACATATAGATAGACATATAGATTGATAAATAGATAGATAGATAGATAAAATGACAGATAGATAGAATGATTCATAGAATGATTGATACATAGGTATATACATAGATTGATAGACATATAAATAGATAGATAGATAAAATAGTTAAACAAATAGATAGATAGAAAGGCTAATAGATATATAGATAGATAGATCGACTCATAGACATACATAGAGATAGATAGAAAATGTGATAGTTAGATATACAGACAAACAAATAAATATACAGACACAAAGAAAAAAAGAAATATAGATAGAAAGATAGATTGATTGATTGAAAGAAATATAGAAAGATATATAGACAGATGGATAGATAGATAGATTTATAGACAAATTGAAAGATATATAGATAGACAGATAGATAAAAAGATAGTTAGATATATATATATATATATATATATACACAGATAGAGAGAGAGAGAGAGAGAGATATATATATATATATATATATATATATATATATACAGATAGATAGACCTATAGATAGTTAGACATATATATAGACAGATAGATTGAAAGATTGATAAGAATATTGAAAGAGAGATTTAGAAACAGATTGATATACATGTTAAGAGACAAATTGATAGAAAGATATTTTGATTAATTAAAAGATAGAAAGATAGATTGATTGATAGAAAGATATATATACAAATAAATCTATATATAGATATATAGGTAGATAGATAGGTAGATAGATAAATAGATATATTTATAGATTGATATATAGCTAGACAAATAGAAAGAAAAATTTATAGATTGATAAATAAAAATATAAATTGATAGATAACATATAGATAGATAGATAGACAAATAGATAGACATATAGAAAAAATTGAAAGAAAGATAGATATATAGATAGATAGATAGTTTGATTGATAGAAAAAATGAGAGATAGATTAGTAGAAAAATAGATAGATTTATCGCTAGTTTGATAGACATGATGATAGCTTAGTTGAATGTTAATTTGATAGACTTATAGATGGTTAGATTGGTAGAAAGATATATAGATATGTATGTAGATAGACATATAGATACGCAAATCAATAGGTTGAAAGTTTGATAGAAGATAGATAGATAGATAGAAAAATAGGTAGATAGACATAGAGATAGATAGATAGATAATCAAATATATAGATGGAAATAAAGATAGAAAGATATTTCAATATATTTTTATAAATATAGATTGTTAAATAGACAAATTGATAGATTGATAGATTGACAGATAGATATAAAGATACATATACAGATATAAATTAAAATAGATAAATAAATAGATAGATAGATAGACTAATAAATATACAAATATATAAAAATATATAATAGACAGATAGATTGATAAATAGATATATAAATAGATAGATCGATCGATATATAGATACACAATTAGATAGACAAATTAATAGATAGATAGATAAATATAAAGATAGATAGATAGATAGACAGATAAATAGATTGAAAGATAGATAGTCAGATAGACATACATATAGATAGTTAAATTGATATATAAATAAATAGATAGATAGACAGATAAATAGATTGAAAGATAGATAGTCATATAGACATACATATAGATAGTTAAATTGATATATAAATAAATAGATAGATATACAGATAGATAGATAGATAAATAAATAAAAAGTTATATAGATATAGATATATATATATATATATATAGACAAATCTATAGGCAGATAGAAAAAAAAATACATTGAGAGATAATTAGATATATAGATACATTGATTGATATACAAATAACTACATAGATATAGAAAAAATTGATACAAAGATTGATAGGCAGATTGATAGATATGTTGATAGACAGATTGATAATCAATTTGATAAACTTATAAATAGATAAATTGCTAGAAATATAGATAGAGAGATAGATAGATAGATAGATAGACGGATAGATACACAAATACATAGATAGAAACTTAGATAGAAGATAGATATATAGATAGATTGATAGATGGGTAGATAGACATATAGATAGACAGATAGATAGACAAATAAATAGATAGAAATATAAATAGATAGATAGATTGTGATTGATTGATAGAAAGATAAATAGATAGATAGATTTTATACATATAGATAGATAGACAAATAGATCGATAGATAGATAGCTAGATAGATAGATAGCTAGATAGATAGATAGCTAGCTAGCTAGCTAGATAGATAGATAGACATATAGATAGAGAGATATATAGACTTATAGATATAAAAATAGATAGACAGATAGATAGAAAGATAAAATAGACAGATAGAATGACAAATAAACATATAGATACAAATTTAGATAAAAAATTAAAGATAGATAGATAAATAGATAGATAGATGGATAGAAAGGTAGTCAAATAGATATATAGTTAGATAGACAAACAAATAAATAGATACATAGATAGTAGATAGATAGATAAATATACAGATAAATAGATAGATAGATTAATAAAAAGATTAATTGACATATTGATATAAAGATTGATAGATAGATTGATATATAGATTGATAGACATATTGATAGTCAGATTGATAGACATATAGAACTTTTGATTGAAAAATAGACAGATAGATAGATAGATTAATATAGAGATAGATCGAAAGATTATATGACAACTAGATAGTTGTATAGATACACAAATAGATAGATAAATAGATAGACTTACATATAAATAGATAGATACAAAGATAGATAGAATGGTAGATAGGTAGATTGATAGATAGATAAATACCAAGTAGATATTCTAATAGATAGATAGATAGACAGATAAATAGATAAATAAATATATAGATAGATAGACCAATAAATAGATAGATAGATTGATTGATAGATTGATAATGTAGATAGATAGATAGTTAGACAGATAGAGAGACAGAGAGACAAGTAGATAAATAGATAGAGAGATAGATAGACAGATAGTTACACAGAGAAATAGATAGATATAGATAATGATAATAGAGTGATATGCATATTGATAGACACATAGATAGAAAGATAGATAGCCAGATTTATATAAAGATTGCTAGACAAATTGATAGTTTGATTGTTAGATAGATTATTTGATAGATTAATAGATTGATAGTTAGATAGAAAGATAGACAAATAGATAGATAGATGGACAAATAGATAGACAAATAGATAGTCAAATAATTAGATAGAAATATAGACAGATAGATAAATAGATAGATATATAGATAGATAGAAACATTATTATATATATAGATAGATATATAGACAAATAGATAAATAGATAGATAGACAAATAGATAGATAGATAAAAAGACAAATACATATACATATATATATATATATTGATATATAATTTGATACAAAAATAGATAGATATATTGAAAGATTGATAGAAATATTGATAGATAGATTGAAATACTGAATGATATACATATTAATAGACAAATTTAAATAAAGATAGATAGATTGATTGAAATAAAGATAGATTGATATATAGATAAATATATTGATAGAAATATAGATAACAGATTGATTAACTTATTGGCAGATAGATACATAGACCTCTAGATAGATAGATACATATACAGATAGATAGATAGATATACAGATAGATAGATATACAGATAAAAGATTGATTAATATATAGATAGATACATAGATAGATCGATATATATATATATATATATAGAGATAGATAATTAGATATACACATAGATAAATAAATAGACAGATAGACAGATAGATAGAAGATAGATAGATAGACAAATAGACAGATAGATAGACAGAAAGATGCACTAATAGATACGTATTTTGATAGATAAATAAATAGATAGATAGATAGACAAACAGAAAGAAAGAAAGATAAATAGATAGATAGATTGATTGATTGATAGACTGATAGATAGAGAAATTGATATTTAGATTGAAAAATAGATTGATCAATAGACTAATAGACAAATTGACAGATATATAGATAAACAGATTGATATAAAGATAGATAGATAAATAAATAGATAGATAGATAGATAGATGGACAATTAGATTGATAGATTGTTAGATAGATATATAGACAAATAGATAGATACATAGATAGATAATGAAATAGATAGATATACAAATAGATATATAGATAGAAAGTCAGAAAGATAGACATAGATAAATTGATAGATAGATAGAATTTGAGAAATATTGATAGATAGATTAAAAGATATATTGATATAGAGATTAATAGATAGATAGATTAATTGATTGAAAGAAAGAAAGATAGAAAGATAGATAGGTAGATAGATATATAGATAGAAATATATATAGATAGAGAGATATATAGATAGATAGATAGAGAGATTGATAGATAGAGACATATATAGATAGATAGATAGACATATAGATAGAAAGATACCTAGACAGACCAATAGATAGATAGATAGACATATAGATAGATAGATAGATACATAGACAGATAGATCGATAGATAGATAGACAGATAGATAAATTGATTGATAGACAAATATATAGATACATATAAAGATAGACATAAAGATAGATAGATAGATAGATAGATAGACATATAGATAAATTGATTGATAGACAATTATATAGATACATAGAGAGATAGACATAAAGATAAATAGATACAAAGATATATAATCAAATAGATAGATAGAATGATAGATTATAAGATAAAAAATTGGCACAAAGATAGACTGACAAGAATATTGACTGATAGATACACATATTGATAATTAGATTGGAAAATAGATTTATACAAAGAAAGAAAGATAGATAGATAAATAGATATATAGAGAGATAGATAGATTGATTGATTAAAATAATTATAGATAGATTGAGAGATAAACATATGGATAGACAGATTGATAAATAGATTGATAAACAATTTGATAGACTTATAGATAGGTAGATTGATAGAAAGATAGATAAAAAGATAGATAGACAGATAGAGAGACAGATAGTGAGATAGATAGATAGATAGACAAATAGATAGATAGATAGATACACAAATAGATAGAAAGATAGATAAATTGATAGAAAGATACACAGATAGAAAGATAGGTAGATAGTTAGACATATATAGACAAATAGATTTGCATATAGATATATAGAAATATGGATAGATCAGTAGATAGTTAAACATATTAATATACATATAGATAAAAAGATAGACAAACAAATATATAGTCTAATAGATACATAGATACATAGATATATAAAAAAATATACATATAAACAAACATATATATAGACATATAGATAGAAAAATAGATAGATTGATAAATAGATATAATAGATATATAGATTGATAGATAGATATATAGATATATAGATAGACAGATAGACATATAGATAGACATTTTGATTGACAGATTAATAGATAGATAGAGAAATGGATTGATAGATAAATAATAGATAGATATGTAGATAGATAAATAGATATATAGATAGATAGATAGATAGACAGATAGATAGATAAATATAATGAAAGACAGATAGAAAAATAGATATATAGACAAATTGAAATATAGATAAATAAAAAAGATAAATAGATAGATAGATATACAAATATATAGATAGACAAATATATTGGCACATAGAAATAAAAATACATAGAGATATAAATAGATAGATTGATATATAGATTGATAAACAAATAGATCAAAAGATAGATAGAAAGGCGGAAAGAAAGATTGATAGACAAATTGAAAGATAGATTTATAGACATATTGATACACTAGATTATAAGATAGATAGATTGTTTGATTGATAGACAGATAGACATATAGATTGATTGATTGATTGATAGGCAAATAGATTTACATATTATTATACAGTTAGATAGATGGATAGATAAATAGATAGATACTCAAATAAATATACATATATATAAATAGATAGATAGAAAGAGAGATAAATAGATAGATATATAAATTGACAGATATATAGACAAATAAATAGACAGATAAATAGACAAATAGATAGATATATAGATAGATACACAAATATATAGAAGAAAGTTTAATTGATATATAGATAGAAAGATAGATAGATATATATATAGATAGACAGATAGATTGACAAATAGTATGATAGAAATATAGATTGATAGATATACATATTAATATCCATATAGATAGATTGATAAACAAATAGATAGATAGATAGACATATAGATAGACATATAGATAGATAATGATATTGACAGATAGTGAGAAAAATTGATAGATAGATAGATAAATTGATATAATAGATAGATAGATATATAGATATATAGACTTATAGATAGGCAATTCTATAGATATATTGATAGATAGAGAAATAAATAGATAGATATCTAGATATAAAGATAGATAGACAGATAGATTGATAGATAGATAGATAGATAGATAGATAGTATATATATATATATATAGACAGCTAGATAAATAGATTAGACAAATAGATATATAGATAGATAAAAAAGATAGATAGATAGTTAGATAGAGAGATCAATAGTTATTCAGATATATAGATAGATAGATAAATAGACAATTATATAGGTAGATAGAATGAAAAATAAAAAAGAATATAAATAGATAGATTGATATAGAGATGATAAATAAATTTATATACACATAGATAAAAAGATTGATAGAAAGATTGATAGACAATTTGTTAGATAGATTGTAGACATATTTATAGACTGATTTAAAGATAGATAGATTTTTTGATTCATAGACAAATAGATAGATAGCCTGATAGATAAAGTGATAGACAGATAGATTGATATATTATTAAATAAATAGATAAATAGATAAATAGATATATAGATAGATAAAAGATATATAGATAGACATATATAATGATAGATAGAAACAAATTTAAATAGACAAATTGATAGATATATAAATAGAGAGATAGATATATAGATAGATAGATAAAATGATAGATAGATCGATAGATAGATAGACATATATATTAAAGGATAGATAGACATATATATTAAAGGATAGATAGACTGATAGACAAAAAGATAAATAGAAATATAGATAGATAACCAGATAAAAAGAAAGATAGATAAACAAGTAGATAGATAGATAGATATACATATAAAGAGATAGATAGATATTTAAATTGAAAGAGAGATAGATAGAGAAATAGATAGTAATATAGATAGATATATAGATAGATTTATAGAAAGATTGATAGACAAATTGATTTGAAGATAGATAGATTGATTGATTTATAGTTTGATTGTTAGATTGATAGATAGATTGATAGACAAATTAACACACAAATTTATAGAGAGATAAATAGAAATATTGATAGAAAGATAGATAAACAACTAGTTAGATAGATAGATATACATATAGATGGTTAGATAGATAGAAAGTTAGATTATTAGACAAATAGATAAAAAAATTATTAGGTATATATATAGAGAAATAGATAGACAGATTGATATATAGATTTATAGACAGATAGATAAAAAGATACATAGACTGACTTATAGAAATAATGATTGACAGATAGATAGATAGATAGATTGATTGATAGACATATTGATAGAAAGATATATTGAATGATTGATAGACAGAAAAAGAGATAGATAGATAGATAGGTAGACAGATAAATAGATAGATAGATCAAGTGATTATTTGTTAGATAGATAGATATATAGATAGTCTAATTATAGAAAGTCAGATAAATAGATAGATAGATTGATTGATAGTTAGTTAGTTAGATAGATAGATAGATAGATAAACAAATAAATAGATATATAGACAGATAAACAAATTGATATACATATATATAAAAATATAGATAGATAGTTTGATAGATAGAAAGATAGATAAATAGATGGATAGAAAGATAAATAGATAAATAACAAGATAGTTAGTTAGATAATTATATATATAATTAGATAGACAGATACAAAGATAGCTAGATAGATAGATAGATATATTGACGTATAGAATGATAGATAGATAGATAGATAAATATATAGACAAATAGTTAGATAAATAAATAGATAGATAGAAAGTTATAAAAATATATATAGATAAATAGACAGATAGATTTATAAATAGATAGATAGATAGATAGACATATAGATACATAGATAGTTAGACAGACATAGAGACAGATAGATATATAGATAGATAGGCAAATAGATAGTAATATATATATATATACAGATAGATAGTTAGAAATAGTGATAGATAGATTGATAGAAAGAAAGACACATAGATAGACATACACATAGATAGATAGATATATATACCAAAAAATAGATAGATAGATAGATATATAGACAGATAGATATATAGATAGATTGATAGATTGATTGATAGAAAAATTGATTGAAAAATACTTATATAAATAGATAAATATATAGATTGATTGATTTATAAATATATTGATAGACTGATTGATATACACAATGATAGGAAAATATATAGATTATTGATACACATAAAGAAAGATAAATAGATAGACATATCGAAAAATAGATAGTTATATAAAAGGATAGATAGATAGATAGAGAGATAGATAAAAAAATAGATATATAGATAGATATACAGATAGATATATAGATAGATACATACATACATACATAGATAGATGGTAGATAGACAAATTGAAAGTCAAATAGATAGACACATAAATAGACAGATAAATAATCAAATAGATAGAGAAATAAAGAGATAGAAATATAGATAGATATATAGACTGAAATATAGATAGAAGGATTAAAAAATAAATAAACATATAGATAGATAGAAAGACAAATAGAAAGATTGATAGATAAATAGATGGATAGACAAATAGACAGATTGATAGGCATATAGATAGACAAATAAATATATATATATATATATAGACAGATAGAAAGATAGATAAATATATTGATATATTGATAGAAAGATTGATAAATAGAAAGATAGATATATAGACATATAGATAGATAGAGAGAAAATTGGATATAGAGATAAATAGATAGTCAGATATATAGGTTGGTAGGTAGGTAGATTGAAGTTTAGATAGACAGATAGCAAGACATTTAGAATGACATATTGATAGATAGATAGGTAAACAGATAGACACATAAAAATACAAATACATTAATAGTTAAATAGATAGATTTAAATATAGATTGATATATAGATAGATAGCTAGATAAATTGATAGAATGATTAAAAGATAGATCAATATATAGATTGATAGATAGATTGATCGATATATAGATTGATAGATTGATTGATCGATAGATTAATAAATAGATTGATTAATTGATTGATAAGCAGATAGATAGATATATATATATAGATAGATAGATAGAAATACAGATAGATAGATAGATATATCAACATATTATTAGATAGATACATAGATGGATAGATAGATATATTGATAGATAGACATATAGATATACAAATAGAAAAAAAGATAGATAGATAGATAAATAGACAAATAGTTCGATAAGTAGATAGACATATAGATTGACATATATATAAATATATAGTTAGATATATAGATAGATAGTGAGATAGATTGATAGAAAGAAAGATAGATCGATGGATTGAAATATATCTTTCTGCCAATCTGTATATCTATCTATCGGTATATCTATTTGTCTATCTCTTTATCTAACAATTTGTTTATCTATCTATCTATTTTTCTATATGTTTATCAGTCCATTTGTCATTCTATCTATCAATCTATCAATCAATTTATCTACCTATCTTTGTGTGTGTGTGTGTGTATCTATCTATCTATTTTTTTATTTATCTATCTATATATCTATATATCTATATATCTATATATCTGTCTATTTATATATTTGTCTATTTGTCTATCTATCTATTCGTCCATCTGTCAATCTATATCTTTATATGTCTATCTTTCTATGTGTCAATCAATCAATCTATCTATATACCCCTCTTTATATCTATCTATCACTCTATTTATAGATCTTTCTATCTTTCTATATGCCTAACACTACAATAAAATATCAATTAACCTAGAAAATTTTAGCTAGGGATCAATCCCTAGCTAAATTGTAAGGGATTAGCTAGGGAATAGCAAAATTTTATGATTTTTTTTGAAACAAAAATAGCAACCGATTAGCGAGTGAAAATTTTTTGAAAATTCAGCTCAAAAAAGCAAGGGATTTAGCTACGGATTATTGACGGAAAATTTTTGTAAATCCCGCTCAAACAAATCGGGATTTTAGCGATGGATTTTGTGACGGAAAATTTTTATAAATGCTGCTCAAGAAAAGCGAGGATTTTAACGACGGATATTGTGATGGAATATCCCTCGCTAATAAAAGCCTGAAATTAGTGATGGATTTAGCGATGAATTTTCTCTTACTAATAAAATTTATGATTTAGCGATGGATTTAGTGATGGATTTTCCCTTGCCAATAAAATCATTAATTTAGCGATAGATTTAGTGGCGGATTTAGTGGCAGATTTAGTGGTGGATTTTCACTTGCTAATAAAATCAATGATTTAGCGATGGAATTAGCGATAGATTTTCCCTTGCTAATAAAATCCACGATTTAGTGACGAATTTAGCGACGGATTTTCTCTTGCTAATAAAATCCATGATTTAGCGATAAAATTAGCGATGGATTTTCCCTTGCTACTAAAATCGATGATTTAGCGATGGATTTAGTGACGGATTTTCCCTTGCTAATAAAATCCATGATTTAGTGTTGGATTTAATGACATACTTACCCTTGGTAATAAAATCTATATTTTAACAACTGATTTACAGTGTGAATATCCCAAGCTAATCAAATCCATAAATTAGTGATGAATTTAGCGACAGAATTTCAATAGATAATAAAATCCATAATTTTGTGACGGATTTAAGGATGGAATTTCCCTAGCTAATAAAATTTGTAATTTAGTGATGAATTTTCTCGAACAAATAAAATCCGTAATATAGCGACGAATTTTCCCTAGCTTATAAAATTTATAATTTAGCTATGGATTTAATGATGATATTTCACTAGCCATTATTTAATTATATAATTTTTTTTATTTATTATTTGTTTTAAAAATTTATTTAATTTTGTTTATTAAATTTATGTTATAGGTCTATAAATGAGCAATCCTTGAAACACACATTCTCCTAGTAAAAAAATTGATATTATAAATTATTAATTTAAAACATATAAAAATACAAAAAAAAAATTATATTAATAAGAACTAAAAAACTATTTTTATGATGTATTAATTTTTAAAAAAAATATACAAAAAAATTTACTAAAATTTTATTTAAGAAAATAAATAATTTAAATTAAAATAACATTAAATAACTAATTCAATAAGTATAATAATTTTTTCGATAATTTAAAAATTAAAATAACATACATGAAAATTTCTACTAATTTAAATGTAAATTAATTCAATGTATGATAAAATATAAAATATTTTCAAAAATATCTGAATTGATGAATAACTAGTAAATAATAATATTATTATAAGTATTAAAAAATTTTATGATTATAGAAAACTTTTAAAAAAATAAATAATACATATCTTGATAATTTTGAAATATAATAAAATTTAATTTTTTCAATAAAGTTATAAGAAAATAAAATAATAATTATAAATAAATATATAAATATTTAATCCTACTAAAATTTATAAAAATTAAACAATTGAGTTATATTTTTATAATTAGCTTTAAACATTAAGTTTTTATTAAAATAATAAATATTACTTTTTTTAATTATCTTCTCACTTTAAGTAATTTTTTGAATTTTAAAAATTATTAATTATATCAAATAATATGAAATTTTATGCGTTTAAAATTATTTCATATTATCTTTGTAAATATAAATATGAATTCTTAAAAATCTATAACCATAAAATATAAATTTTATAGATTTTTAAACATTATAGAGTATTTTATAACTTTTAGGCGAGTGGCTAGAAGATAAATCATCTTTTTATTTGTCTTATTATATGAAGTTTGTAATTTCGTATCTATTTGAATTTTTTTAAGGCAAAACATATTTTTTTATTTTTTATTTATTATTGTTTAATTAATATTATAATAAAAAATTGTAAGGTATTTGTTTTTCATTTGTACTTTGCTACACGCACATTAATTTTGTTAAAAATTTTGATAGTAATTAAAATTAATGAGTATTTTTTGTATTATATATATATATATTATTTATTTAATTTTATGATATTTAAACATATACATATTTTCCTAAATATATATTCTCTCTCTCAAATCGACACATCTCTAAGATTCTAACACATGAATTGAATTCCTCAGCATTCCATCTATCTCTGGAACTATCTCTAACACGTGAACCAAAGTCCTCCGCATTCCATATATCTCTCGACACATCTCTAACACGTGACTTGAAGTCCTCCGCATTCCATCTATCTCTCCATGCCTATACAACTAAAATTAATTCGAGGTTTAAGAGTTAATTTTATATTGATTTTGGTAAGTTAACATTTATTCTTCATCAATTATCTTGGATTGTTTAATCAAGTGTAAGCATTGATAGATTATACTTATGTATAGTTAGTAGATACATTGATTAATAGATGTAATTTAAGTTTTATTATTTTTTTTGTTTTAGTTATTTAAAATATTGTATTAGAATATGTTATTGAATTAATTTTTTTTATAATTTAAAATTTTATTTATAGTTTCTAGTTTTATAAATTTAAATTTAAAATATTAATTTAATTTTAAATATTAAATTATTTAATTAAATTTTGTTGAACTATATGACATTCAACTATAATTTTATTTGTTCAGGATATAATAACTATTTTTATATATCTGTGAATATGTTTGTGTTTCTCCAAATTTTTGGGTAGAGTTTTAGCATATTATAGGTATGTAAAGGCTATTATCATCAGTAGTAGCAGTGGCTACGCGGGTGGTAGTGGTTAATGATGGTAGGTGGTGGAAGAGGCGCTAGAAGCGGCAGCGGCCCTGGCAAAAGTAGTAGTAGCCCCAGCACATGGCAAGTGGCGGCAGGGTTGTGGTATCTGTGGTAGCAGTGGCAGCCGCGACAGTAGTTGTAGTGGCCATAATGGAGGCTACGGAGGTAGCGGCAGCATCAATGGCAGCGACGGTAGTGGCGGCATTAGTGGCAGCAACAGCAACAACGGTTAGTAGGGGTAGTGGCTGCAGCGGACAGAAAGTGGGACAAGGGAGGACAGCGACCTGGCAAGCGTCGATATCATGGTAGCAGTGGCTACCAATGGTAGCAATGGCAACAGTGGCAGAGGAGGCAGCAATGGCAGCAACCGCAACGGCAGCAGCAACAGCAACAGCAATAGGGGTGGCAGTTACAGTGTGAGCAGCAGGAACAACAACAAATGTGGTATACACGTATGTATATAGTCAATATATACGTAATATAATTCTGTAGTATTTTATGTACGTATATACTGAGTATAAATATACTCGGATATATATGTACGCATAATACTGCAATTTTTTATCTGCAACAAACAAACAATTAAACTATTGTCTATCTATCAATCTCTCTATTTAATATACGACAAGAAACATTACTGTAGCTATTGTTTATATATCAATCTCTCTATCTATTGTTATCTATCTATCTAATTGTCTATTATTAATCTCTCTATCTATTATCTATCTCTTTATCTAATAGCTGCAATTTTTATCAATCTCTTCTATCTAGCTATCTATCTATTCTAATTGTCTAACAAACTAAATATCTATCTATATGTATATCTGTCTATCTATCTATCTATCTATCTATTTATCTATGTATCAATATATCAGTCTATCTATATATGTGTTATCTTCTATCTATTTGTGTCTATTTGAT
>JAREIK010002055.1:0-49374 GCA_029783825.1 Sapria himalayana
TATATTTATCAAAACATAATTTATTAATTTATTTATTTTGACCTGATTGACTAGTTTAAATTTCATACGATAGAGTTCGACATTATTGCCCATACATAACTTTTATAAGCGAATGGATTTTTTACTAGACATTACATGCCGCGACTAGGACACTTTGTTATAGCAGAAAGATGGTGACCAGAGGAACTGGGGGACAGAAAGCAACGTCAATTTAACGGATAAATTATATTTTATGCACTATGTGTATGTATATGTATTGAACTTTTATCTTGTACAATCTTATTGCAAATTTATTGTGCCTTGTGTTTCCAAGTTTTATGCAATTTCAAATAAACAAAAATGATTTTTGTAGCCCTAGTTAATGTGTTAGCTCATTTTTTTATTCTTATTATAGAATATATAGTTGTTTGATGTTCATGCTCCATAATAGGTGTTTACGCTTTGCTTTAATGTAAATACTTGTACATTTATACCTATATATATGTATATGTACATATATACTAGTATATATCTACATATACATATATACTGGTATATATGTACAAGTATTTACTAGTATATGTGTATATGTAAATATACACTATAGTATATGTACATATTTATATGTATATATAGATGCTTAGTATATGTACATATATACACTAAAGTATATGTACATATACACTATAGTGTATATGTACATACATACTACAGTTTATATGTATACACTAGTATATATGTACATATATACTATAGTGTATATGTACATATATACTGCTATATATGTACAAGTATTTACTAGTATATATGTACATACTTGTACATATACACTACAGTGTATATGTACATACATGTACTTATATATGTACATATATACTGTAGTGTAAATGTATACACATATATGTACATATACACTGTAGTGTATATGTACATATACTAAGTATATATATACACATATAAATACTTGTACATATAGAGAAGTATATATATTCATATACAAATATACTAGTGTATACATATACACTACACTTTATATGTATACACATATATGTACATATATATTATAGTGTATATGTACATATACTAAGTATATATGTAATATAAATACTTGTGTATATATATATACCAGTATATATGTACATGTACATATATACCAGTGTATACATATACACTATAGTTATATTACATATATACTGAGTATATTGTACATAGTATATATGTACATATATTGTAGTAATATATGTAACTAGTGAAATGCTAGTATATATGTACATATACATTGTAGTATATATGTACATCAATATTGTAGTATTATAAATTTATCAAAACATATATTTATTTATTTATTTTGATTTGATTGGCTGGTTAACATTTCGTACAGATATGGTACCGCATTGTTCCCCGTACGAAGCTTTTAAAAGTAAAGAGATTTCTTTACTAGACATGATGCACCGTGACTCAGACATCTTTGTCGCAGTAGAAATATGGTCATCAGAGGAGATGAGGGATAGAAAAAACATCAATGCACATATAGATTATACTTTATGCACTGTTAGTAGATAAATTGATGAATATGATGTAATAAAATTTTGTTATGTTTTTGTTGAATTATGTAAAATATTGAATCATAATAATTTTTTAAATTATTTTATTATATATTAATTATAAATTATAATTTATAGTTTATGTTTTAATTCAATTTTATATAAAAATATAAAATTATTCAATTAAATAATTTGAAAAAAAAAATAAAATTCTGAAAATAGTTTTGGAATGAAAATAGCTAGGGAATTTTTCCTTACAAATTTAGCTAGGGATTTTTCCCTTACTATTTTAGATAGAGAAATTATTATTTTAGCTAGGGATTTTTCCATTGCTAAAATAATTTTGCTAGGGACTATTTTCCTTACTAATTTTTAGTGTCTAGCACTTTATATTGGGAAAGCTTCCATTATTATATCCATTTAGTGATGGTAACTCTAGCTTATTAATTTTGCTAGGGAAATTATTATTTTAGCTAGGAATATTTCTGTCTCTAAAATTTTTTAGCAACGGACTCTTTCCTTCGCTTTTTAGCGACGCGCACTTTAGATTGGAAAAGCTTCCATCGTTAATCCGTTGTTATAGCCCATTTAGTGATAGAAAATCTCCATTTAACTAAGGAATTATCCCAAGTTATTTGGGATTTTTCTTGTAGTGCAAGAAAGGGACGCAAAAAAGAAAAGATTTGCAAGTGTGAAGGAGTAAGCTTCTCACTTCTCAATGAAGATCAAAAATCAAAATTTTAAATATGATTCATCTCAATCTTTGAATATAAAAATAAATAAACAGAAAAAATAAATGGAATGAAGATCCAATTCCAAGAACTTTTGGTAAATCAATTAATGAAGAATTCAGACATGAATAATAACAGATATGGACTAGAAAACATAGATGTGAAGAAGCCTACAATTACAAATTCCTAGCATTACAAATATGGGCTGATTAGAGATATGAATAATTACAGATGAATAATTAACAGACATTAACATTAACATATTTTGTGGAAAACTGCAATCAAAATACAATTTGCTAAAGTAAACTAACTAAGCTAAGAAGAATGAGAATTAAGCAAAACTAGTTGACTACACTGCTCTTAGTAATCCAGTCACATCCTACATTAAGTTTACTAACAAATAGAGATTAGAAATAAATGAATATAATCTAGTAATACTAAAGCTTTATATTATAGGGACACATGACTGAAATACAAAGAGTAAAGCCAAAGAAATGCATAAATAAATAGTTAATTAAAGTAGCAGCCTAAGGACACACAATCTTATGAACTAAAGACCCGCCAAAAAAAATAGCAGTGAAATAAAAATTTATCCTACTATTTAAGTAATTTACTTAAAGATTATTTACATACACATCAATTCAAATTTAAAGGATAAGAAAGATGACAACTTATTAATTTAACAAAAATTATAGATATGACTATCACTTATATACTTTTCCAATTAGATATTTAATTGAGAAATTAATTTTTTGTATTGAAATGCCAAATTTCATTTTCTATGATGGTTGTTAGCTCACATAATATGAAATTTCCAATCTAATCTTTTATTAGCAATCTAATCACATAAACGGATTATTTTATCAAAGAAAAGATTAAAGAAAATCTATATTTTGGCAAGTACAGCTCAAGAGGGCTATTTTTCATAATGCCCAAATTCTCAATGAGCAAATAAACCAAATGGGCACATCACTTATTTTAAAATATTATAAAACAGGTTACTCAATTTCATCAAACAATAACATGGCTATAATTGAAAAAAAATTATAAAATTATTTAAAATACTCATATTATAATGTTACACCAAAACAAAACATTGCAGATATATAAACGACAAAAAATAGAATGATACACCTAAATTCAAACAAAAAACTATAAATACATATCTATGTGTGTGTGTGTGTGTATCATATATCAAGAGTATCATCAAATGCACATAAATATTTATTAATATATGCTAAATCTAAAATAGCTGAAAAGAAAAAAGAAAATAAAAGGAAAACATACGCTATATCAAGAGTATCATATATTAAGAGTTTCATATTATGCATTAATGATAATGTTTGATTCTTGTTTATCATTATTTTTTTATTTCTAATTGTTGAATTTAACAAAAATTATACTACTAGAATAACTTTAAAAATAAAATATCACACCAATATTAATGATATTTCTTCATTTGGAGATTTAGATCCAATAAACAATTTTAATTAAAAACTTTTCTTTGATATATTGATTCTTGTAATAATCTCAGAATCAACATTAGATCATAGTCAAAAATTTGAAAGTCATTATTAAATGACATGTTTCATCTTGTTTGCTTTTTTTTTCATTTAGTTCTACACTATTATTTTTGATAATTTCTAATTTTTTGTATGTGTGACAAAGAAATTGGATAGTTTATTGTGTACAGAAGCATATTAGTGCACATGTTTCATTGTAAACAATAAATAATGTGCATGTAAAGCAAACATAGATTGAACTATAAAAGCAACTTAACACGCACCACATGTCTATTACTTTGGATATATATACTATATGCACATTTTTTAAAAACAAAAGGGTTTACTCTATTACTAATCAAATTATCTATCATATTACTCATGTGAACATTATATAATGATGGAATAATTACTTTTTATAAATATATACACGAAATAGGTCACCATGCATGGCCAGTGTGCTTTGGGAATGCATGGTGTCTAAGAAAACACATTGAGAAAATTCTATACAATGTTTGTTCCCCTGCTTACAATAATGTATAGTCTGACATCGGTTCTTAGTCTTCTACACCCCCCCCCCCAATTTCTCCATCAAGTGTGATTTGATTCTACATGCCAATATTAGATAGATATAATAAAGACTTAGTGTAGTGAATTTTTTTCAATAGTACTATTAAACACAAATTAATATTGTGCCAATTAAATTAATGAAAGCATTTACAATCATAATAGAATAGAATAACTATGGATTTTATTGGGTACCTAATTAAAGACCAGAAAATATGATTTATTAAGAAAAAAAAAACTAAATAGAATTAATTCATAAATATCCACCAACAAAAATTACTACCTCAACAAACTATCAACATTAGCAATGACAGCAAAATTAAAGGTTATGGTTATGTTTTACTTTCTTTGAGAAAAATTTAAGTGTTTCACACTATAACCATAGAAACCTATCTAGTAGATAAATTTCCACATATTCTTCATATACATTGTCTCTACAAGACAAAAATTTTTAAAATATAAACAACCAAAAATTAAAATATAAGATATTATTTTAATTTAAAAAATTACAGTACCTTGCTCTTCTCTCCTCTTGTTATTATTTTCTTCGTCCTCTTTTACTATTCTTCGAATTTTAGAGCTAGCATACTTTTTGGTTGATTTGAAATCCATAAAACTTAAAAAATAATCATTAAAAGAAAAAAAGTTCATACTACCAATTTATCATTAATACACAAGAACTCAACAGAAAAGCACCATTTAGCTTACTACCGATTTTAAATTTGCAAAACTCATTTTTATTTCTCATTAATTATAATGATGATCAACAAAAAAAACACGCAGAAAGAGTGAGAGATGTTCTTTGTTTGATACGATTCTTGGAAACAATGTTGGAATGGTAGTGTGTTCTAATATTCGAAGGGGTTTTCAGAAGTGAACTGACCTAATTACGTAGAGACGGCCAGATGGGGGAGAGATGGGTTATAGATAAAAAATATTAGAAAAAAAAATTATATTATATTTAACCATTAATTATATTATTTCATAAATAAATAAATTTATGGTTAATAGTATATGAATTTTTATGTTATTTTTATAATATTATTTATAAATTAATTAAATAAATTCAGAATAAAAAAAATTAAGTAATGGTTATAACAATGGAGAAAATATTAATAATACTAATAACCATGAACATTATTAATTGGTATTAAGTTTCATATTATTCATTTATTAAAAAATATATTATTCATATAACCATTGATAAAATTGTATAAATATATAATCATACAAAAATTATAACAGCTCAATTAACAAAAAAAATAAATAACCAAGTAAATAATGAATAAGTAACATATCAATAATATTCAAATAACTATAATATATCTTAATATAAAAATAAAAATATATAATATTACCATTATCCAAAGAAATAAAATTAAAAATTAATTACTTAAAAATATAACTCAAAAAAATAACACTACACATAAATCCAAAAATAAAAAAAAAGAAACAAAAGCAACCAAATTTCAACTTGTATATTTTTAATAACAAATTATTTTAGATAATTTTTTAGTAGCTATTTCAATAATTTTAAAAAAACGAGAACAAAATATTAAGCAAATAATAATTTTTTATACAATGATTATTACTTCTGAATTAATATGATACATCTAAGTAAAAAAATGAGTTATGAAAATTATAGTACATAACAAATGAGAAGTATCACAAACAAAATTTAAAAAAGATTTGTTTACTTCTTAAAGTAAACATCACGATAGAGAGCTCTATAATGACTCCTAAATGACAATGATAATTGAATTATCTCCATTAATACCCAATAATACTATCGGCTTCATTAATAGATAAAACTACTAATATTCCTCTATGATATATCATTTTTTCATATCATATATACATTATGGAGATAATATCTTGTTGTATGCATAAAAGCAGCAAATAGCACATTACTATTCTCTCAGTTACACAGTTATATTAATGTATACACTTTTATATATAATGGCATATGAATATATAAATGTTTAAGTGAATAGTTATAATGCCGTGTTTACAATATTTTTATAAATATTACACACACACACACACACACATACATACACATGCAACACTTTTATAAATTTTATATAGTTTATATATCACATTTATATAAACATTATAAATATTATATATTATTATATAAAAATTAATATGTTATATAAATGTTTATAAAATGTATAAACATTTATAGTTAGATAAATGTTATATAACAATTATATAAATGGATAATATTATGTAATGTTTATAAATATTTCTAAACATCAACACATATGTATAAATATTTATATATAACTTTATATGTTTTATAAACATATCAATGTTTATATATAATGTTATACATTTATATATATTAAAGTATACCATTTATATATAATGTCATAAGATTATATAAATATATAAATATTAATATATAATGGTTATTTGTTTTTAATATTATATAAATATTATATTGTTACAAAATTGAGCATACTATTTTCCAAAACAATATACCTCTCATGCTATATTTTCTTTTGAAAATAGATTATTTTGTTTAAATTTTTTTATTTTTTCAAATCATGAAATTACAGAAGAATAAAAGTATTTTTGAGTTTACTAGAAGTAGAAATCTTTTATTTTAATATTTTTTAATATGAATAGTTACTTATTTAGGTAATTTTTAAAAAATATAATTTTAATGCACCATAACATAATTTTCCCAACATCTAATACCATCTAACACAATATCAAAATATTTTCAAACAATATTAAACTAGAAAAAAAGTGTTTACTAATCAGCATCACCATGAGTAACTCATATTTTATATTTATTTTAGGATGGTTTTTTTTACATGGAAAAAATTATTTTTTTTTAATTTATCAAAATTAAGGAGGTTGTAAAAAACATGAAACAATATCAAATTTAAAATGAATTTGATTTTATCACTATTATACCAATAAACACAAACAGAAACACTCAGTGTTTTAATTCTTATTTATTTGTTAGCATAACTTGTAATTTATTTTAATTTGGACTGTTAATTGGAAGTAAATTTTAATATCTTATAATTTGGACAGTTAATTGGTTGTAATTTTAATTTTTATAATTTTGAAACTGTTAATTATAATTTATTATATTTTGAAACTTTAAATAATTTAGAATCTATTGTATTTTTTGTAAAGTTTTCAAATAGCAAATTAAATGATTTGTAAAGCATGAGAAACAAGCTTTAGTATAGCATCATATTGCACATCAATATTCTCTTAGTTACACATATATTATTTGAATGTGTGAAAGAATAGCAAAACTCAATAATTCTTCACTAATTATGAATATTCTTGATTATATGCGTATTCTAATTTGAGTTGGATATAAGTTTGAAGCAAATAATTAATAATTTTATAATTTTTAAAATATAATTTTAGATTTTATCTCTTGATAAAATAAAAATTTATTATATTTTAACATTACACAAAGTAAACTTGATAATTCAAGTAGTACAAGTGAGTTGGTATTCACCTGCAAACTAAGCACAAAGATCTAGGTTGAGTATTTTTGGCCTTACTAAATCAATGTGAGCAACCAAACTCTCTAAATATTAATTTTGCATTACTTAATTGCTATTAAACAAATAAATATTTTCCTTAACCCAAAATAGGATTTCTAACAAAAGCACAATAAATAGTCAAAACTTCCACCACTTGTAAACTCTTATTAATCATAGACCAGAAAATATATGATTTGCTTTTAATTAAATTGTTCATAAATAATAAAAAATATTGTGTTAAATGATAATTTAAACAATAAGATTTAAGATAATACTGACATTTCATCCTATGCATATGTGTGATCAGCTAGCATTCATAAAAATTTATATAAAACTAATATCAATATTTTCTCAAGTAAGCTTGGTATTTATGATGTATGTATTCCATCTTTAATGAAAGTTGAGGTGTTAAATTGTTTTTCATGTTTATGGTCTTGTACATAAAGGTTCATAAACCTATTTCTAATTTTTAAATATCTATAACTTAATTTATGGAGTTTTGTATGGAAAAATGCATTTTAAAATAAAAAAATATAAAATATAATGCTGGTTTGAAAAATATTACCACCTTAGTGTGTTCTGGAAACATCGTGGCAATGCCATCATTCACAATGATGATCATTGCCATGCTATTAAATTTTAAAAATCAGAGGCCACATTGTGATGGAAGCTAATGAATTTTATAATTTTCAAATGCCTCCATTGGGAATGACAGCTATTTAATTAAACCAATGGTTGTCTTCACAATGCCAGCATTTAAATTTTAAATAATTTTCAAATGCTAGCATTAGGAACGATGACTATTTAATTAAACCATGGCCATCGTTCTCAATGCCAAATATTGAATTTTAAAAATTTTCATATGTGAGTGGTGAATTTGAGTTGGGTAAGTTTTTAATTCAAAATCCAATTGTAAAAGGACTACAAAGATTTACTCAATATGAGTACACCATGAGTTTGTTATAGTTGGCCTCCTCAAAAAAATTACTAGTTTTAAGATGTAAGAAGGCTAGAGTATATCAATATCAATAAAAGTTGCATGCCATGGTTGTAAAAGATATTAATTTATTTGTGATCAACAAATATAAAGGAATGCATACTTGTGTAAATTTTGTTTAAAAACCGATACCATCATCAACTAGAGTCAAAGTTGGGTGCTACTCATATAGAATCTATAATTATGGCAAAATTTATATTGTCCTCTGCTACTATTCAAGTAATCATGATGGAGAAATAGGGATATAAAATTTCATATAAAAAAGTATTGGATGGGAAGCATAAAGGCATTTAGACACTTATTTGATGATTTTATTTAATCATATATAGATCTCCAACATTTGTTCTTGGCCATAGAATAAGCCAATCCTAGATGTGTTGTTATTTGGAAAACCATCTTTCATAGTGTGTCAACAATGAGACATATCAGTGCATGTTCTGGTCATTCAAGCCATCTATTGAAGGGTTCACTAATTATCATCCTATACTAAGTATTAATGGTACATATTTGTATGAGAAGTATAAAGAGACATTGTTGATTTCTATGAGATGTGACAGAAATAATTAGTTATTCCCATTGACATTTGCTATTATAGAAGGCGAGAATATTGATAGTTGGGGAATTTTCAATGGCACGTATCAGAAATAGTGTAGCTTAACATACATGGATTTGTGTTATATCTGATAGACATCCAGGTATTGTAGCAGCTATGAGTGATCATCATCTTCATTTGGATGCACCATATGGCTATCACAAGATCTTATGCATCATCTTGCAAACAATTTATGACCAACTTCAAAGATAAACTCTTAAAAAATTTGATCTGCAAAGTAGATTGTCGCAACAACAACACGAAAGATGAATAGCATATGGCTACATTGGGAGAATTAATTCTGAGCACGACAATGGTTAGAGGTTTTCCCTCTTCCGTATGAGTACTTTTCACATGATATGGAGGTCGAAAATAATGGAATAATGATAACCATATGTCAAAGGTATTTAATAGGGAAATAAAGGGGCTCATAGCTTACCAATCACTATATTAGTTCAGTTAATATTTTCTTTCATTAACAGTTACTTTGTTGCAAGAAGGGAACAAGGTGCTAATAGATTGGCATCAGATGAGCAGTTCACACCATATGTTGATACTCACATTCAAGGTTATGTGGTTAAGTTTGAATTAATAGAAATTATTCTTTATAATTACATATAGGGCATATTTTCATGTAAGGTCCAAGAGACCTCGACATAAATGACAAGAAATGCACATGTGGTAAGACACTGAAGTATGGATTTCCATGTAGCCAGAACATAGCAACATGTCAGCATCAATGTGTTGATTTTTAGTTATTTGTTCAAGGCTACTACACTACGTAGTCCTACTATGACACTTGGCAATCTTGTTTTATCCTATAGTCAAAGAAGATGAATGCCTTTTTATGATGGTCCAATGATTATAGTTCCTAGGTCAATGAAATAACAAGTCAATGGCTATCCTAAATCAATTCGTTTGCATATGATATATACATTAGGGAGGATAAAACTAAGATAAAATGTAGGTTGTGCAAACATGAGGATCACAATCAGTGGTCTTGTAAGAATATAAATCAAAAGTTTAGTTGTTTATTTGGTAAATGGGGCCTCACATTTTTGTTGTTATTCGGTATAAAGACTTATGTACTAATATTAATTTCTTGTAAATGAGGCCCTGAATATTTGTTGTTGTCTTATATCAGACTTATTCTATTGAGTGAAACATTCTTATTCTATGTGTGTATTGTAAAATATCATTGTGATTAATATTGACCACCATGTTTGAAAATTATTCTAGATTTATTATAGCTTATAGATATGGCTAGGGGGTTTCATGATGTGGATCTATTGGATACATCTTTCTTTGTATTAGCAAGATAGACACTAGTGACCAAATTAGTTGGTGCATTTGTGCTGGCCTCTCTTATGTGGTTTCTCTACTAGAACTAGGAATGCTATCTATCACGTCAAGCCTGCTAACTGTGAGTCCATATAAGAAATTTAGTTATGCATTAAAAGTTATTAGTGACCAAATTATTATCCAGAATAATCTACTTCATCAGTTCTATCACCTGATCAAATAATTTCTCAGACATATGATTTTCCAACTTCATGCTCATAAATCGAGCGACAAGTGACAATTACGAATGTGTTGAAACTATATGACTTTCAACTTAATTTATGTTTGTTCATGACTATAATAACTATTTTTAATATATCTATGAATAGGGTTGTGTGTCCCCATATTTTTTGGGTAGAATTTAGTCTATTATAGGTATGTAAAAGCCTTGGCTGGTCCTCCATGGTGCTGGGAACAACACCTTAGCTTCTGAAGATGTGATATGAACCAAAAAAAATTAATTCCAACAAAAAGTAGGTTTGTTCTTGGACACTATTATTTTGTGTAGATTTTCATCATCACAGTTCAAATATGTATCGTCGCAATTCAGATCTGTGTGCGTCACAATTTATATTTGCGTCGTCATAGTTTAGATATGTGTCATTGCAGTTCAGATTTGCGTCATTGTAGTTCATATATGCATCGTCATAGTTCAGATCTGCAACTACTGTTATCAGTTATTGGTTTGTAAATGTAGTATGTTATGCTCTAGTTTGTAGGTGGTGACAATGTTCTCTATCTGCGTGGAGTATCAGAGGAAAAAGAACTAGAAATGCCGACCATAGCCTGAGAGACCTATATACGTGTTTTTAAGAGTCCTAGATTATTTTCTTCTATTATATTTGATGGTATGTGTATTTGCATTAAAGTAAAAGTGTGTGTGTCATCCAAGGCTATGTGAGTATATATACGTACATATAATATTAAAGTATATACATAGATATATACTTGGTATAAATGTACGTAATTACTAAGTATATATTATGTATATACTGAGTATATAAGTAAGTATATACGAGTTATATGTTTGTATATACTAAGTTATATTGTATGTATATACTCAGTATATACATACATATATACTGTAGTATATACGTGTTTATATACTCACTATATAAGTATTTATATACTGTAGTATATACATACATATATACTAGGTATATATGTACTTTTATACTATAGTATATACGTATGTATATACCGATTATATGCAAAGTGGGTGCATATATTTATTTGCAAACATAGATATATATTATCATACATACACACCGATTTACACACAGACACACGTTTGAATATATAATTCTTCGGCTGGTCTAGTCATCATCATGCATTACTTACTGATGCAGGTAATAAAAGCCATGGATCTTAGATTTTCCCTAAAGCTTGTAGGATGAAGATATTTCTAGTCCAGGGCCAGCCAGTGAGAAATAGGTTGGTCCTTAAAAAATCTTAGTAATTGTGTTAATATGTAATTATCACATGCTACGAAGTAAACGTATTACGTAAATAAGTTTTCTTGCTGTTAGTTCTGCAATTATTGATTCCTAATTGTACTAGGGCTTAGGATGAATGATGATGATAGATGAATTCTCGTGTAGTGCCATGTAATTCTGGTCTAGAAGGAATATCGGGTCCTATTTTGGGAGAAGCAGCTTCCCACCTCGTCAAAAACTTGCTTAATCTCAAAATGAGTGGTTAGCAGGGAAATACGTATAAGTGAAATGCTAGTATATATCGGGTCCTAATTTGTACTCAGTATATATGTACACATAATAGTGTAGTTTTTATGTACATATACTACCGTAATATATGTACGAGTGAAATGCTAGTGTATGTACATATATACTATAGTATTATATATTTATCAAAACATTTTTATTTTGATTGATTGAGTGGTTTAGATTTTGTATAGATATGGTACAACATTGTTCCCCATACAAAGCTTCTATAAGTGAAAAGATTTTTCACTAGACATGATAGTGTCGTAACTCCGATAGCTTTGTCGCAGCAGAAAAATAGTGATCGGAGAGCAGAGAGAGAGAAGCAATGTCAATGCACAGATAGATTATACTTTATACACAATTGGTAGATACATTGAATGAACAAGATGTAATAAAATTTGTTATTTTTTTGTTTTAATTATGTAAAATATTATATTAGAATAATTTATTAATAATTTTTTTAATTATAAATTATCATTTATAGTTTCTATTTTATTCAATTTAATATAAAAATATTAAATTATTTAATTAAATTTTGTTGAAGCTGTATAACTATCAACTTTAATTTGTATTTGTTCATGTCTATAATAACTATATATATATATATGAATATGTTTGTGTGTCCCCGAATTTTTGGGTAGAGTTTTAGCCTATTATAGGTATGTAAAAGCCTTGGCTGGTCTTCCATGGTGATGAAACAACACCTTAGCTTCTGAGCTGTGAGATGAACCAAAAAAAGTAATTCCACGCAAACGTATGTTTGTTCTTAACACTTTATTTGTGCAGATCTGCATCATCACAGTTCACATATGGTCATCGCAGTAGAGATCTTTGACTACTTGTTTATTGGTTATTTGTTTGTAAATGTAGTATGTTATGCTCCATGTGTTGGTGTACAATGTTCTTTATTTGTCTGGAGTACCAAAGGAAAAAGAACTAGAAATGCTAACCATGCTTGAGAGTCCTATATGCGTATTTTTTATGTCTTAGATTATTTTTTCTTTGTCTTTGATGGCATGTGTATTTGCATTAAAAGTACATGTGTGTGTTTCATCCAAGGCTATGTGAGTATTTATACGTGCATATATACTAGTAGTATATACATACAAATATACTTAGTATAAACGTACATATACTGAGTATATATCTATGTATATACCAGTATATACATAAGTGGGTGCATATATTTATTTGTAGACATCTATATATTGTCATACATACACACCCATTTACACACACACTTTTGAATATATAATTGCTTGGTTGGTCTGGTCATCATCGTGCATTGCTTACTGATGTAAGTAATAAAAGCCATGGATATTAGAATTTCCCAAAAGCTATGGAATGAAGATATTTCTGGTCCAGGCCAACCAAGAAGATAAAGGGTGGTCTTAAAAATCTTAGTATTGTGTTGATATGCAATTATCACATGGTACAAAGCAAACGTATGAGTAAATAAGTTTCTTACTCTTGGTTCTACAATGATTGGTTCAAATTGTACTAGGGCTTAGGATGATGATGATGATAATGATGCTCGTGTAGTGTTGTGTAATTCTAGTCCAGGAAGAATATCGGGTCCTATTTTGAAAAGGCTGCTCGCCGCCTCATCAAAAACTCACTCAATCTCAAAACGAGTGGTTGGTATGGAAGTTAATCAGTCAAGCATCATCGCCCGCCCCATTTTTATTATTAGCGGCAGCAGTAGTGGCAGCAGCAGCAGTGGCGGTAGTGGTGGTAGTGGTGGTAGTGGTGGAAGCGGCAATAGCAGTAGCGGCGGCGGTGGTGACAGCAGCGGCAGCAGCAGTAGCAGCGGCGGCTGCAACAGCAGGAGCGGTAGCAGTAGTGAGAGTAGCAGCAATAGAAAACAATGTGCTATATACATACGTATATACTCAGTATATACATACATATATACTACAGTAATTTATGTTCTATATACTGAGTATATTTGTACTAAGTATATATGTACACATAATTCTATATTTTTTATGTACATATACTATGGTAATATATACACGAATAAAAATGCTAGTATATATGTACATATATACTGCAGTATTATATATTTATCAAAACATAATTTTTTTTATTTATTTTGATTTGATTGAGTTGTTTAAATTTCTTACAAATATGGATACCGCATTGTCTCCATACAAAGCTAGTATAAGTGAAAAAAATTTCATTAGACATGATGTGCCGTGACTCAGACAGCTTTGTCACATCAGAAAAATGGTGACCAGAGCACCAGATGGAGAGAAAGCAACGTCAATGCATGGATAGGTTATACTTTATGCACTATCGGTAGATACATTAATGAATAAGATGTAATAAATTTGTTATTTTTTTGTTTTAAATATGTAAAATATTGTATTAAAATATGTTATTCAATAATTTTATTTTTTGTTAATTATAAATTATCATTATAGTTTCTATTTTTATTCAATTTAATATAAATATATAAAATTATTTAATTAAAAAATTTTAAAATATATTAAATTCTAAAAATAGTTTGAAATTAAAATAGATAGGGAATATTCCATAGCTAATTAAGCTAGAAATATTTAATTTTAGCAAGTGATTTTTATACGTTTTAAATTTATTTTGCTAACGACTATTTCCGTCACTAATATTTAGTGACGAGCACTTTAGATTGGAAAAACTTCCGTCATTATATTCATTTAGCGGCGAAAACTCTCATTTAGCTTGCTAATTTAACTATAAATATTATTTTGTTTGCTAGGGATTTTTTCCTCACTAAATTATTAGCTAGGGACACCTTCCCTCGCTAAATTTTAGCAACTGAGCACTTTAGACCATGAATGATTCCATCATTATCCGTCGTTATATCCCATTTAGTGATTGAAATGCTCATTTAGCTAGAAAATTTTACCTAGCTATATGGGATTTTTCTTTTAGTGAACGACGAAGAGAGAAGAATCAAAATGAGATTATGGGAGCAACCTATAAAATCTTCCTCTTCTTGTTACAGGTAATATTAGTCATTTCTTTTCTTCTTCGAATGCTATATACATATCTCTGTCTCTCTCAATTTGATACCACTGGTAGAGTTTGGTTTTACATAATATTTGGGTTTGATTTTTTTTAAATTTTCTCCCAATTTTCCTTCTTTTTTCTTCTATTTTCATATCACTTATATGATTTTGACTCTACAGCATTAATGAAACAATAAATGGTCTGTGTAACCTTTGTTCTTTGCTATTTAAATATTTAGGGTTTTATTGATTTCAAATACTAAATATTTGCATATAGTTTCTGCTTCTGTAACTTAAGAAAAAAAATATTCTTAATTTTTTCTGCCTCTGTAACTTAAGAAAAAACAACCTTAATATTTATAGGTTCTAATTTTTTGTCTCCAAAAATATTATAACAGATAACTTTATATATAAACTTTATATTTTATATATTCACATGACATTATATATAAATTCAATACTTTAATACACACACACACACACACACATGTAGTAGATTATATATAAACACTGATATGTTTATAGAAATATATAATGGCATATATAAATATTTATATGTATGTATTAATGTTTAAAAATATCTATACAACATTTACATTAAACTATCTATTTATATAATTTTTATATAACAATTATATAACATATAAAATGTTTATACATTTGTGTTTACATTATATAACATATTTATTTTTATATAATATATAATATTTATAATTGTTTATATAAATGTGATATATATACTATATAATATTTATAATAGTGGTTACATATATATAATTGAATATAAGTAACATTTATAAAATATTTTAAACACAAATATTATATATAAATACTTGTATAATTATATAATCATATGCCATTATATATAAAAGTATTTATACCTATATTTAGTTTTTATTGGAATAAAGATAATGAATGAGGCCATTTGAAAAAAAACTCTCTTTTTGCAGATAAGAAAAAAGATGTAGCTGGCATAGTTGGTGTAATTGAGAAGCTTGTCTTTATCAAAGTAAGGGGGGAGAGATGATGCACTCCACTGTCTCCCATTGATAGAATGTATTGCATTGTGTCATTTACCAATATTCGAGAAGATACACAAGTCTGCTTGATACATTCGATGAGAACTTGAGGCATACCAACCCTCAGATACTAGTGGTCCTACACCTTGCAAGTTAATTTAATTCCAACATGACCCATTATATCATTATAGCTCCATTTATCTTCTTCCCCTTTAAACTTCACAAACATAGCTATTAGTGCTCTGAAACCCTTTGTTTGAGCATACATGGTTCCTGTAGATATGGTGATGTAGCCGGTGTGACCTCAAAGTACCTATAGCAACTTTTTGATCAAAACACTGATATTAGAAGGGGCTTTGCTTTAGCCATAAGATTTCTTCCTTTTGGGTTATTGGCTCATAAATGGAGAGAGGTTGTCTTCAAGCTCTGTGAGATTAAGGTGCAGGGTGACGCCGAGACCAGAGATGTTGGAGCAAGGTTGAATGCTATTAGAGGGCTCATCTCTCTATCTCAAACACTTACCCATAAAAGATTGGCTCCTAGTTCTCACTTACCATCTATTATCTAATTAAGGAAAAGGTAATAGCTAGTTAATTTGAAGCTCTGGATGACTATTCTATCGATAATAGAGGAGATGTTGGTTAGTGGATTCGTGAAGCAGGCATTGAAGGTATCTGAGGTGTGTGCTTAACTTTCTCTGTGATGTATCATCTTCTTCTTCAAAATCATATATAGCAGCTAAAAATGTGGAAGAAATCGAGGCAGTGACGTTCTTGATGAAGACATGGCAACGAATGTGGTGACTGGCATTGCTAAGGCAAGCTGTAGAGAAGATTGATAGATTACACAAGGTTGATGCAAGAACTCTGCAAAGGATTCTGCACAGTAAGAAGACCTTAGTCAAGTACATACCTTTCAGGGATAAACTTGAGTAGATTGTTCCATATAATGTAGATATACTATGGAGCGTGGGTATCACCATCTTCATCATCTATTGCTTGTTTTTCTTTTTTCTTTTATTTCACA
Source organism: Sapria himalayana (assembly GCA_029783825.1). NCBI lineage: Eukaryota > Viridiplantae > Streptophyta > Magnoliopsida > Malpighiales > Rafflesiaceae > Sapria > Sapria himalayana. Next base: position 17,537 of record JAREIK010002055.1, read on the forward strand.
ATGTGCGTGCTTCATTGCAGGTGCCTACCATATGTTATTCTTGTTTCATGCTACTCAAATTTCTTTGTTATAGTAAGGCTGTGATGTTAGGATTAGTTATTTCAATGGTGGATTGTAAGATTCTCTAAGGATGGCATCAATATTTGTGCTACTGGACTATCTTTGTGAAGATAGAATTGAAGCCTCGCCGGAGGAGAGGCCTAGAGGGATCATTCTCTAACTTGATCTCTTGTGGATTTTCCAACATCACCGAGGATGTGACAGAGTTAATGTCCATACTTTAAGGTATGGCGTCATATTTTCTAATTGAAATTCTAACATTATGGGTGTTTTGAACACCGCTGTCAATTTCATGTAGGATCTAAAAAACCTTAGCTTTTTTGAAGTTTCTTATGAACATTGTGTTTTGGGTTATGGTTTCCATGAATGATAGGAGAGAGGAGAGAGAGGGAGAGAGAGGGGAGGGAGAAAAAAGAAGAAAAAAAAAAAAAAAATTTATTAAAATCAAAAATGAATTTTTGAATATACAATCTTAGGCATGTGTGTGTGTGTGTGTGTGTGTGTGTGTGTGTGTAAGTGTATACATGTAAGAAAATAATAAAAAAAGTATTATTTTATAAGTTTGTGCCTTGTGGTACCTCACAAGTCAAATGCTCTCAAGTAAATTAAAAAAACTAAAGTAATACTTAATAATCATGATAAATAATATATATATATATATATATTATTTATCATGATTATTATATTACTTAGTTTTTTTAATTACTTGAGAGCATTTGACTTGTGAGGTACCACAAGGCACAACTTATAAATAATACTTTTTTTTATTATTTTTCTTACATGTATACACTTCAATACACACCACACACACACACACACACACACACATGCCTAAGATTGTTATTCAAAAATTCATTTTTGATTTTAATAAATTTTTTCTATTTTTTTTTCTTTTTTTCTCCCCTCTCCCTCTCTCTCCTCTCTCTCTCTCTCCTATCATTCATGGAAACCATAACCCAAACACTGTTCATAAGAAACTTCAAAAAGCTAAGGTTTTTTAGATCCTACATGAATTGACAGCGGTGTTCATAAACACCCATAATGTTAGAATTTCAATTAGAAAATATGACGCCATACCTTAAAAGGATGCATTAACTCTGTCACATCCTCGTGATGTTGGAAAATCCACAAGAGATCAAGTTAGAGAATGATCCCTCTAGGCCTCTCCTCCGGCGAGGCTTCAATTCTATCTTCACAAAGATAGTCCAGTAGCACAAATATTGATGCCATCCTTAGAGAATCTTACAATCCACCCATTGAAATAACTAATCCTACATCACAGCCTTACTATAACAAAGAAATTTGAGTAGCTGCATGAAACAATAACATATGGTAGGCACCTGCAATGAAGCACGCACATTGTGAAATAAAAGAAAAAAGAAAAAACAAGCAATAGATGATGAAGATGGTGATACCACGCTCCATAGTATATCTACATTATAGTGAACAATCTACTCAGTTTATCCCTGAAAGGTATGTACTTGACTAAGGTCTTCTGACTGTGCAGAATCCTTTGCAGAGTTCTTGCTCAACCTTGTGTAATCTATCAATCTTCTCTACAGCTTGCTTAGCAACTGCCAGTCACCACATTCGTTGCCATGTCTTCATCAAAGAACGTCACTGCCTCGATTTCTTCCACATTTTTAGCTGCTATATATGAATTTTGAAGAAGAAGATGATACATCACAGAGAAAGTTAGCAACACACCTCGATACCTTCAATGGCCTGCTTCACGAATCCACTAACCAACATCTCCTCTATTATCGATAGAATAGTCATCCAGAGCTTCAAATTAACTAGCTATTACCTTTTCCTTAATTAGATAATAGATGGTAAGTGAGAACTAGGAGCCAATCTTTTATGGGTAAGTGTTGAGATAGAGAGATGAACCCCTCTAATAGCATTCAACCTTGCTCCAACATCTCTGGTCTCGGCGTCACCCTGCACCTTAATCTCACTAGAGCTTGAAGACAACCTCTCTCCATTTATGAGCCAATAACCCAAAAGGAAGAACTCTTATGGCTAAAGCAAAGCCCCTTCTAATATCAGTGTTTTGATCAAAAAGTTGCTATAGGTACTTTGAGGTCACACCGGCTACATCACCATTATCTACAGGAACCATGTATGCTCAACAAAGGGTTTCAGAGCACTAATAGCTATGTTTTGTGAAGTTTAAAGGGGAAGAAGATAAATGGAGCTATAATGATATAATGGGTCATGTTGGAAGAAATTAACTTGCAAGGTGTAGGACCACTAGTATCTGAGGGGTTGGTATGCCTCAAGTTCTCATCGAATGTATCAAGCAGACTTTGTGTTATCTTCTCGAATATTGGTAAATGACACAATGCAATACATTCTATCAATTGGGAGACAGTGGAGTGCATCATCTCTCCCCCTTACTTTGATAAAGACAAGCTTTCTCAATTACACCAACTATGCCAGCTACATCTTTTTTCTTATCTGCAAAAGAGAGTTTTTTTTCAAATGGCCTCATTCATTACTTTATTCCAATAAAAACTAAATATAGGTATAAATACTTTTATATATAATGGCATATGATTATATAATTATACAAGTATTTATATATAATATTTGTGTTTAAAATATTTTTATAAATGTTACTTATATTCAATTATATATATGTAACACTATTATAAATATTATATAGTATATATATCACATTTATATAAACAATTATAAATATTATATATGTATATCAAAAATAAATATGTTATATAAATGTAAACAAAATGTATAAACATTTTATATGTTATATAATTGTTATATAAAAAATTATATAAATAGATAGTTTAATGTAAATGTTGTATAGATATTTTTAAACATTAATACATACATATAAATATTTATATATGCCATTATATATTTCTATAAACATATCAGTGTTTATATATAATCTACTACATGTGTGTGTGTGTGTGTGTGTGTATTAAAGTATTGAAATTTATATATAATGTCATGTGAATATATAAAATATAAAAGTTTATATATAAAGTTATCTGTTTATAATATTTTTGGAGACAAAAATTAGAACCTATAAATATTAAGGTTGTTTTTTCTTAAGTTACAGAGGCAGAAAAAATTAAGAATATTTTTTTTCTTAAGTTACAGAAGCAGAAACTATATGCAAATATTTAGTAGTTGAAATCAATAAAACCCTAATATTTAAATAGCACAAGAACAAAGGTTACACAGACCATTTATTGTTTCATAATGCTGTAGAGTCAAAATCATATAAGTGATATGAAAATAGAAGAAAAAAGAAGGAAAATTGGGAGAAAATTTAAAAAAAATCAACCCAAATATTATGTAAAAACCAAACTCTACCAGTGGTAATCAAATTGAGAGAGACAGAGATATGTATATAGCATTCGAAGAAGAAAAGAAATGATAATATTACCTGTAACAAGAAGAGGAAGATTTTATAGGTTGCTCCCATAATCTCATTTTGATTCTTCTCTCTTCGTCGTTCACTAAAAGAAAAATCCCATATAGCTAGGTAAAATTTTCTAGCTAAATGAGCATTTTCAATCACTAAATGGGATATAACGACGGATAATGATGGAATCATCATGGTCTAAAGTGCTCATTGCTAAAATTTAGCGAGGGAAGGTGTCCCTAGCTAATAATTTAGTGAGGAAAAAATCCCTAGCAAACAAAATAATTATTTCTAGTTAAATTAGCAAGCTAAATGAGAGTTTTCGCCGCTAAATGAATATAATGACGGAAGTTTTTCCAATCTAAAGTGCTCGTCACTAAATATTAGTGACGGAAATAGTCGTTAGCAAAATAAATTTTAGCAACGATAAAAATCACTTGCTAAAATAAAATATTTCTAGCTTAATTAGCTATGGAATATTCCTATCTATTTTAATTTCAACTATTTTTAGAATTTAATATATTTTAAAATTTTTAATTAAATAATTTTATATATTTATATTAAATTGAATAAAAATAGAAACTATAAATGATAATTTATAATTAACAAAAATAAATTATTTAATAACATATTTTAATACAATATTTTACATATTTAAAACAAAAAATAACAAAATTTTATTACATCTTATTCATTAATGTATCTACCGATAGTGCATAAAGTATAACCTATCCATGCATTGACGTTGCTTTCTCTCCATTCTGGTACTCCGATCACCATTTTTCTGATGTGACAAAGCTGTCTGAGTCACGACACATCATGTCCTAATGAAATTTTTTTCACTTATACTAGCTTTGTATGGAGAACAATGCGGTACCATATTTGTAAGAAATTTAAACAACTCAATCAAATCAAAATAAATAAAAAAAAATTATGTTTTGATAAATATATAATACTGCAGTATATATGTACATATATACTAGCATTTTATTCGTGTATATTACCATAGTATATGTACATAAAAAATAGAATTATGTGTACTATATACTTAGTACAAATATACTCAGTATATATGAACCTAAATTACTGTAGTATTATGTATGTATATACTGAGTATATACGTATGTATATAGCACATTTGTTTCTATTGCTGCTACTCTCACTACTGCTACCGCTCATGCTGTTGCAGCCGCCGCTGCTACTGCTGCTGCCGCTTGCTGTCACCACCGCCGCCGCTGCTGCTATTGACCGCTTCCACCACTACCCACCACTACCGCCACTGCCGCTGCTGCCACTACTGCTGCCGCTAATAATAAAAATGGGGCGGGCGATGATGCTTGACTGATTAACTTCCATACCAACCACTCGTTTTGAGATTGAGTGAGTTTTTGATGAGGCGGCGAGCAGCCTTATCAAAATAGGGACCCGATATTCTTCCTGGACTAGAATTACACAACACTACACGAGCATCATCATCATCATCATCATCCTAAGCCCTAGTACAATTTGAACCAATCATTGTAGAACCAAGAGTAAGAAAAACTTATTTACTCATACGTTTGCTTTGTACCATGTGATAATTGCATATCAACACAATACTAAGATTTTTAAGACCACCCTTTATCTTCTTGGTTGGCCTGGACCAGAAATATCTTCATTCCATAGCTTTTGGAAATTCTAATATCCATGGCTTTTATTACTTACATCAGTAAGCAATGCACGATGATGACCAGACCAACCCAAGCAATTATATATTCAAAAAGTCTGTGGTGTAAATGGGTGTGTATGTATGACAATATATAGATGTCTACAAATAAATATATGCACCCACTTATGTATATCTTGTATATACATAGATATATACTCAGTATATATGTACGTTTATACTAAGTATATTTGTAGGTATATACTACAGTATTATATGCACGATAAATACTCACATAGCCTTGGATGAAACACACACATGTCCTTTATGCAAATACACATGCCATCAAAGACAAAGAAAAAATAATCTAAGACATAAAAATACGCATATAGGACTCTCAAGCATGGTTGCATTTCTAGTTCTTTTTCCTTTGGTACTCCAGACAAATAAAGAACATTGTTACACCAACACATGGAGCATAACATACTACATTTACAAACAAATAACCAATAACCAGTAGTCAAAGATCTCTACTGCGATGACCATATGTGAACTGTGATGATGCAGATCTGCACAAAATAAAAGTGTTAAGAACAAACCTACGTTTGCGTGGAATTACTTTTTTTGGTTCATCTCACAGCTTCAGAAGCTAAGGTGTTGTTCTCATCACCATGGAAGACCAGCCAAGGCTTTACATACCTATAATAGGCTAAAACTTTACCCAAAAAATTCGGGGACACACAAACATATTCATATATATATATATAGTTATTATAGACATGAACAATACAAATTAAAGTTGATAGTTATACAGCTTCAACAAAAATTTAATTAAATAATTTAATATTTTTATATTAAATTGAATAAAATAGAAACTATAAATGATAATTTATAATTAAAAAAATTATTTAATAAATTATTCTAATATAATATTTTACATAATTAAAACAAAAAAATAACAAAATTTTATTACATCTTGTTCATCAATGTATCTACCAATTGTGTATAAAGTATAATCTATCAGTGCATTGACATTGCTTTCTCTCTCTCTGCTCCTCCGATCACTATTTTTCTGCTGCGACAAAGCTATCGGAGTTACGACACATCATGTCTAGTGAAAAATCTTTTCACTTATAGAAGCTTTGTATGGGGAACAATGTTGTACCATATTTATAGAAAATTTAAACCACTCAATCAATCAAAATAAAAAATGTTTTGATAAATATATAATACTATAGTATATATGTACATACACTAGCATTTCACTCGTACATATATTACGGTAGTATATGTACATAAAAACTACACTATTATGTGTACATATATACTGAGTACAAATTAGGACCCGATATATACTTGCATTTCACTTATACTTATTTCCCTACTAACCACTCATTTTGAGATTAAGCAAGTTTTTGAAGAGGTGGGAAGCTGCTTCTCCCAAAATAGGACCTGATATTTCTCCTAGACCAGAATTACACGACACTACATGAGAATCATCATCATCATCATCATCCTAAGCCCTAGTACAATTAGAATCAATCATTGCAGAACTAACAGCAAGAAAACTTATTTACTCATATGTTTGCTTCGTACCATGTGATAATTACATATTAACACAATTACTAAGATTTTTAAGACCAACCTATTTCTGCCTGGCTGACGTGGACTAGAAATATCTTCATCCTATAGCTTTAGAGAAAATCTAAGATCCATGGCTTTTATTACCTGCATCAGTAAGTAATGCATGATGATGACTAGACCAGCCCGAAGAATTATATATTCAAAAGTGTGTCTGTGAATTAATCGGTGTGTATGTATGATAATATATATATGTTTGCAAATAAATATATGCACCCACTTTGTATATAATCAGTATATACATACGTATATACTATAGTATAAAAGTACATATATACCGAGTATATATGTACGTATATACTACAATATATAAATACTTATATAGTGAGTATATAAACACGTATATACTATAGTATATATGTATGTATATACTGAGTATATACATACAAATATACTCAGTATATACAAACATATATACTCAGTATATACTTACTTATATACTCAGTATATACATAGATATATACTCAGTATATACGTACATTTATACCAAGTATATATGTACTTATATACTTTAATATTATATGTACGTATATATACTCACATAGCCTTGGATGACACACACACTTTTACTTTAATGCAAATACACATACCATCAAAAATAATAGAAGAAAATAATCTAGGACTTAAAAAACACGCATATAGGTCTCTCAGGCATGGTCGGCATTTCTAGTTCTATTTCCTCTGATAGTTCACGCAGATAGAGAACATTGTCACACCTACAAACTAGAGCATAACATACTACATTTACAAACCAATAACTGATAATAAGTAGTTGCAGATCTGAACTATGACGATGCATATATGAACTACAATGACACAAATCTGAACTGCAATGACACATATCTAAACTATGACGAAGCAAATATAAATTGTGACGACACATATCTGAATTGCGACGATACATATTTGAACTGTGATGATGAAAATCTACACAAAATAATAGTGTCAAGTACAAACCTACTTTTGCTTGGAATTAATTTTTTTGGTTCATATCACATCTTCAGAAGCTAAGGTGTTGTTCCCAGCACCATGGAGGACCAGCCAAGGCTTTTACATACCTATAATAGACTAAAATTCTACCCAAAAAATTTGGGGACACACAACCATATTCATAGATATATAAAAATAGTTATTATAGTCATGAACAAACATAAATTAAAGTTGAAAGTCATATAGTTTCAACACATTCGTAATTGTCACTTGTCGCTCGATTTATGAGCATGAAGTTGGAAAATCATATGTCTAAGAAATTATTTGATCAGGTGATAGAACTGATGAAGTAGATTATTCTGGATAATAATTTGGTCACTAATAACTTTTAATGCAATAACAAATATCTTATATGGACTCACAGTTAGCAGGCTTGACGTGATAGATAGCATTCCTAGTTCTAGTAGAGAAACCACATAAGAGAGGCCAGCACAAATGCACCAACTAATTTGGTCACTAGTGTCTATCTTGCAATACAAAGAAAGATGTATCCAATAGATCCACATCATGAAACCCACTAGCAATATCTATAAGCTATAATAAATCTAGAATAATTTTCAAACATGGTGGTCAATATTAATCACAATGATATTTTACAATACACACATAGAATAAGAATGTTTCACTCAATAGAATAAGTCTGATATAAGACAACAAAAAAATATTCAGGGTTTCATTTACAAGAAATTAATATTAGTACATAAGTCCTATACCGAATAACAAAAAAAATGTGAGGCCTCATTTACAAATAAACAACTAAACTTGATTTATATTCTTACAAGACCACTGATTGTGATCCTCTTGTTTGCACAACCAACATTTTATCTTAGTTTTCTCCTCCCTAATGTATATTTCATTATGCAAACGAATTGATTTAGGATAGCCATTGACTTTGTTATTTCATTGACCTAGTAACTATAATCATTGGACCATCATAAAAAAGTCATTCATCTTCTTTGAATATAGGATAAAACAAGATTGCCCAAGTGTCATAGTAGGACTACGTAGTGTAGTTTCCTTGAACAAATAACTAAAAATCAACACATTGATGCTGACATGTTGCTATGTTCTGGCTACATGGAAATCCATATTTCAGTGTCTTACCACATGTGCATTTCTTGTCATTTATGTCGAGGTCTCTTGGACCTTACATGAAAATATGCCCTATATGTAATTATAAAGAATAATTTCTATTAATTCAACCTTAACCACATAACCTTGAATGTGAGTATCAACATATGGTGTGAACTGCTCATCTGATGCCAATCTATTAGCACCTTGTTCCCTTCTTGCAACAAAGTAACTGTTAATGAAAGAAAATATTAACTGAACTAATATAGTGATTGGTAAGCTATGAGCCCCTTTATGTTCCCTATTAAATACCTTTGACATATTGGTTATCATTATTCCATATTTTCGACCTCCATCATGTGAAAGTACCCATAACGGAAGAGGGAAAACCGCTAACCATTGTCGTGCTTCAGAATTAATTCTCCCAATTGTAGCCATATGCCTATTCATCTTCTGTGTTGTTGTTGCAACATCTTCTTTGCAGATCAAATTTTTTAAGAGTTTATCTTTGAAGTTGGTCATAAAATTGCTTGCAAGATGATGCATATAGATCTTGTGATAGCCATATGGTGCATCCAAATGAAGATGATGATCACTCATAGCTGCTACAATACCTGGATGTCTATTAGATATAACACAAATCCATGTTTGTTAAGCTGCACTATTTCTGATACGTGCCATGAAAATTCCCCAACTATCAATATTCTCGCCTTCTATAATAGCAAATGTCAATGGGAGTAACTAAATATTTCTGTCACATCTCATAGAAATCAACAATGTCTCTTTATACTTCTCATACAAATGTGTACCATTAATACTTAGTATAGGATGATAATTTGTGAACCCTTCAATAGATGGCTTGAATGACCAGAACATGCACTGATATATCTCATTGTTGACACACTATGAAAGATGGTTTTCCAAATAACAACACATCTAGGATTGGCTTATTCTATGGCCAAGAACAAATGTTGGAGATCTATATATGATTAAATAAAATCATCAAATAAGTGTCTAAATGCCTTATGCTTCCCATCCAATACTTTTTTATATGAAATTATATATCCCCATTTCTCCATCATGATTACTTGAATAATAGCAGAGGACAATATAAATTTTGCCATAATTATAGATTCTATATGAGTAGCACCCAACTTTAACTCTAGTTGATGATGGTATCGGTTTAAACAAAAATTTACACAAGTATGCATTCCTTTATATTTGTTGATCACAAATAAATTAATATCTTTTACAACCATGGCATGCAACTTTTATTGATATTGATATACTCTGGCCTTCTTACATCTTAAAACTAGTAATTTTTTTGAGGAGGCGACTATAAAAAACTCATGGTGTACTCATATTGAGTAAATCTTTGTAGCCTTTTACAATTTGGATTTTGAATTAAAAACTTACCCAACTTCAAATTCACCACTCACATATGAAAAATTTTAAAATTCAATATTTGGCATTGAGAACGATGACCATTGGTTTAATTAAATAGTCATCGTTCCTAATGCTAGCATTTGAAAATTATTAAAATTCAAATGCTTGCATTGTGAAGACAACCATTGGTTTAATTAAATAGCTGTCATTCCCAATGAAGGCATTTGAAAATTATAAAATTCATTAGCTTCCATTCACAATGTTGGCCTCTGATTTTTAAAATTTAATAGCATGGCAATGACCATCATTGTGAATGATGGCCATTGCCATGATGTTTCCAGACACACTAAGGTGGTAATATTTTTCAAACCAGCATTATATTTTATATTTTTTATTTAAAATACATTTTTCCATACAAAACTCCATAAATTAAGTTATAGATATTTAAAAATTAGAAATAGGTTTATGAACCTTTATGTACAAGACCATAAACCATGAAAAACAATTTAACACCTCAACTTTCATTAAAGATGGAATACATACATCATAAATACCAAGCTTACTAGAGAAAATATTGATATTAGTTTTATATAAAATTTTTATGAATGCTAGCTGATCACAAATAATGCATAGGATGAAATGTCAGTATTATCTTAAATCTTATTGTTTAAATTATCATTTAACACAATATTTTTTATTTATTTATGAACAATTTAATTAAAAGCAAATCATATATTTTCTGGTCTATGATTAATAAGAGTTTACAAGTGGTGGAAGTTTTGACTATTTATTATGCTTTTGTTAGAAATCCTATTTTGTGTTAAGGCAAAATATTTATTTGTTTAATTAGCAATTAAGTAATGCAAAATGAATAACTTAGAGAGTTTGGTTGCTCACATTGATTTAGTAAGGCCAAAAATACTCAACCTAGATCTTTGTTGCTTAGTTTGCAGGTGAATACCAACTCAACTTGTACTACTTGAATTATCAAGTTTACTTTGTGTAATGTTAAAATATAATAAATTTTTATTTTATCAAGAGATAAAATCTAAAAATTATATTTTAAAAATTATAAAAATTATTAATTATTTTCTTCAAACTTATATCCAACTCAAATTAGAATACGCATATAATCAAGAATATTCATAATTAGTGAAAGAATTATTGAGTTTTGCTATTCTTTCACACATTCAAATAAATATATGTGTAACTAAGATAATATTGATGTGCAAAATAATGCTATACTAAAGCTTGTTTCTCATGCTTTACAAATCATTTAATTTGCTATTTGAAAACTTTACAAAAAATACAATAGATTCTAAATTAATTTAAAGTTTCAAAATATAATAAATTATAATTAACAGTCAAATTATAAAAAATTAAAATTTACACCCAATTAACTGTCCAAATTATAAGATATTAAAATTTACTTCCAATTAACAGTCCAAATTAAAATAAATTACAAGTCGATGCTAACAAATAAATAAGAATTAAAACACATGAGTGTTCTGTTTGTGTTTATTGTATAATAGTGATAAAATCAAATTCATTAAATTTGATATTGTTCATGTTTTTTACAACCTCCTTAATTTTGATAAAATTAAAAAAAAATAATTTTTTCCATGTAAAAAAAACCATCCTAAAATAAATATAAAATATGAGTTACTCATGGTGATGCTGATTAGTAAACACTTTTTTTTCTAGTTTAATATTGTTTGAAAATATTTTGATATTGTGTTAGATGGTATTAGATGTTGGGAAAATTATGTTATGGTGCATTAAAATTATATTTTTTAAAAAATTACCTAAATAAGTAAATATTCATATTAAAAATATATTAAAATAAAAGATTTCTACTTTATAGTAAACTCAAAAAATACTTTTATTCTTCTTGTATATTTCATGATTTGAAAAAAATAAAAAAATTAAAACAAAAAATATATTTTCAAAAAGAAAATATAGCATGAGAGGTATATTGTTTTGGAAAATAGTATGCTCAATTTGTAACAATATAATATTTATATAAATATTAAAAACACATAACATTATATATTAATATTTATATATTTATATAATCTTATGACATTATATATAAATGTGTATACTTTAATATATATAAATGTATAACATTATATATAAACATTGATATGTTTATATAAACATATAAAGTTATATATAAATATTTATACATATGTGTTGATGTTTAGAAATATTTATACAACATTTACATAATATTATCCATTTATATAATTGTTTATATAACATTTATATAACTTATAAAATGTTTATACATTTTTATAAACATTTATATAACATATAAATTTTTATATAAATATATAATATTTATAATGTTTATATAAATGTGATATATAAACTATATAAAATTTATAAAAGTGTTGCATGTGTATGTATGTGTGTGTGTGTGTGTAATATTTATAAAAATATTGTAAACACGGCATTATAACTATTCACTTAAACATTTATATATTCATATGCCATTATATATAAAAGTGTATACATTAATATAAATGTGTAACTGAGAGAATAGTAATGTGCAATTTGCTGCTTTTATGCATACACAAGATATTATCTCCATAATGTATATATGATATGAAAAAATGATATATCATAGAGGAATATTAGTAGTTTTATCTATTAATGAAGCCGATAGTATTATTGGGTATTGATGGAGATAATTCAATTATCATTGTCATTTAGGAGTCATTATAGAGCTTCTCTATCGTGATGTTTACTTTAAAGAAGTAAACAAATCTTTTTTAAAATTTTGTTGTTGATACTTCTCATTTGTTATGTACTATAGTTTTCATAACTCATTTTTTTACTTAGATGCATGATTATTAATTCAGAAGTTAATAATCATTGTATAAAAAATTATTATTTGCTTAATATTTTGTTCTCGTTTTTTAAAATTATTGAAATAGCTACTAAAAAATTATCTAAAATAATTTGTTATTAAAAATATACAAGTTGAAATTTGGTTGCTTTTGTTTCTTTTTTTTATTTTTGGATTTATGTGTAGTGTTATTATTTTGAGTTATATTTTTAAGTAATTAATTTTTAATTTTATTTCTTTGGATAATGGTAATATTATATATTTTTATTTTATATTAAGATATATTATTAGTTATTTGAATATTATTGATATGTTACTTATTCATTATTTACTTGGTTATTTATTTTTTTGTTTAATTGAGATGTTATAATTTTTGTATGATTATATATTTATACAATTTATCAATGGTTATATGAAATAATATATTTTTTAATAAATGAAATAATATGAAAATTTAATTATCAATTAATAATGTTCATGGTTATTAGTATTATTATTTATTTTCTCCATTGTTATAACCATTACTTAATTTTTTTTATTTCTGAAATTTATTTATTTAATTTATAAATAATATTATAAAAAATAACCATAAAAATTTCATATACTATTAGCCATAAATTTATTTATTTATGAAATAATATAATTAATGGTTAAATATAATATAATTTTGTTTTCTAATATTTTTTATCTCTAACCCATCTCTCCCCCATCTGGCCGTCTCTACGTAATTAGGTCAGTTCACTTCTTGAAAAACCTTCGACTATTAGAACACACTACCATTCCAACATTGTTTCCAAGAATCGTATCAAACAAAGAACATCTCTCACTCTCTCTGCGTGTTTTTTTTGTTGATCATCATTATAATTTAATGAGAAATTAAAAATGAGTTTTGCAAATTTAAAATCGGTAGTAAGCTAAATGGTGCTTTTCTATTGAGTTCTTGTGTATTAATGATAAATTGGTAGTATGAACTTTTTTTCTTTTAATGATTATTTTTTAAGTTTTATGGATTTCAAATCAACCAAAAAGTATGCTAGCTCTAAAATTCGAAGAATAGTAAAATATGACGAAGAAAATAATAACAAGAGGAGAAGAAGAGCAAGGTACTGTAATTTTTTAATTAAAATAATATCTTATATTTTAATTTTTGGTTGTTTATATTTTAAAATTTTTGTCTTGTAGAGACAATGTATATGAAGAATATGTGGAAATTTATCTACTAGATAGGTTTCTATGGTTATAGTGTGAAACTCTTAAATTTTTCTCAAAGAGAAGGTAAAACATAACCATAACCTTTAATTTTGCTGTCATTGCTAATGTTGATAGTTTGTTGAGGTTGTAATTTTTGTTGGTGGATATTTATGAATTAATTCTATTTAGTTTTTTTTTTCTTAATAAATCATATTTTCTGGTCTTTAATTAGGTACCCAATAAAATCCATAGTTATTCTATTCTATTATGATTGTAAATGCTTTCATTAATTTAATTGGCACAATATTAATTTGTGTTTAATAGTACTATTGAAAAAAATTCACTACACTAAGTCTTTATTATATCTATCTAATATTGGCATGTAGAATCAAATCACACTTGATGGAGAAATTGGGGGGGGGGGGGGGGGGGGGTGTAGAAGACTAAGAACCCATGTCAGACTATACATTATTGTAAGCAGGGGAACAAACATTGTATAGAATTTTCTCAACGTCTTTTCTTAGACACCATGCATTCCCAAAGCACACTGGCCATGCATGGTGACCTATTTCGTGTATATATTTATAAAAGTAATTATTCCATCATTATATAATGTTCACATGAGTAATATGATAGATAATTTGATTAGTAATAGAGTAACCCTTTTGTTTTTAAAAAAATGTGCATATAGTATATATATCCAAAGTAATAGACATGTGGTGCGTGTTAAGTTGCTTTTATAGTTCAATCTATGTTTGCTTTACATGCACATTATTTATTGTTTACAATGAAACATGTGCACTAATATGCTTCTGTACACAATAAACTATCCAATTTCTTTGTCACACATACAAAAAATTAGAAATTATCAAAAATAATAGTGTAGAACTAAATGAAAAAAAAAGCAAACAAGATGAAACATGTCATTTAATAATGACTTTCAAATTTTTGACTATGATCTAATGTTGATTCTGAGATATTACAGAGAATCAATATATCAAAGAAAAGTTTTTAATTAAAATTGTTTATTGGATCTAAATCTCCAAATGAAGAAATATCATTAATATTGGTGTGATATTTTATTTTTAAGTTATTCTAGTAAGTATAATTTTTGTTAAATTCAACAATTAGCAATAAAAAAATAATGATAAACAAGAATCAAAAATTATCATTAATGCATAATATGAAACTCTTAATATATGATACTCTTGATATAGCGTATGTTTTCCTTTTATTTTCTTTTTTCTTTTCAGCTATTTTAGATTTAGCATATATTAATAATATTTGTGTGCATTTGATGATACTCTTGATATATGATACCACACACACACACACACATAGATATGTATTTATAGTTTTTTGTTTGAATTTATGTGTATCATTGTATTTTTTGTCAGTTTATATATCTGCAATGATTTTGTTTGGTGTAACATTATAATATGAGTATTTTAAATGATTTTATAATTTTTTTTTCAATTATAGCCATGTTATTGTTTGATGAAATTAAGTAACCTATTTTATAATATTTAAAATAAGTGATGTGCCCATTTGGTTTATTTGCTCATTGACTATTTGGCATTATGAAAAATAGCCCTCTTGAGCTGTACTTGCCAAAATATAGATTTTCTCTAATCTTTTCTTTGATAAAATAATCCTTTTATGTGATTAGATTGCTAATAAAAGATTAGATTGGAAATTTATATTATGTGAGCTAACAACCATCATAGAAAATGAAATTGGCATTTCAATACAAAAATTAATTTCTCAATTAAATATCTAATTGGAAAAGTATATAAGTGATAGTCATATCTATAAGTTTTGTTAAATTAATAAGTTGTCATCTTTCTTATCCTTTAAATTTGAATTGATGTGTATGTAAATAATCTTTAAGTAAATTACTTAAATAGTAGGATAAATTTTTATTTCACTGCTATTTTTTTGGCAGGGTCTTTAGTTCATAAGATTGTGTGTCCTTAGGATGCTACTTTAATTAACTATTTATTTATGCATTTCTTTGGCTTTACTCTTGTATTTTAGTCATGTGTCCCTATAATATAAAGCTTTAGTATTACTAGATTATATTCATTTATTTCTAATCTCTATCTTGTTAGTAAACTTAATGTAGGATGTGACTGATTACTAAGAGCAGTGTAGTCAACTAGTTTGCTTAATTCTCATTCTTCTTAGCTTAGTTAGTTTTACTTTAGCAAATTGTATTTTGATTGCAGTTTTCCACAAAATATGTTAATGTTAATGTCTGTTAATTATTCATCTGTAATTATTCATATCTCTAATCAGCCCATATTTGTAATGCTAGGAATTTGTAATTGTAGGCTTCTTCACACCTATGTTTTCTAGTCCATATCTGTTATTGTTCATGTCTGAATTCTTCATTAATTGATTTACCAAAAGTTCTTGGAATTGGATCTTCATTCCATTTATTTTTTCTGTCTTATTATTTTTATATTCAAAGATTGAGATGAATCATATTTAAAATTTTGATTTTTGATCTTCATTGAGAAGTGAGAAGCTTACTCCTTCACACTTGCAAATCTTTTCTTTTTTGCGTCCCTTTCTTGCCCTACAAGAAAAATCCCAAATAACTTGGGATAATTCCTTAGTTAAATGGAGATTTTCTATCACTAAATGGGATATAGCAACGGATTAACGATGGAAGCTTTTCCCAATCTAAAGTGCGCGTCGCTAAAAATTAGCGAAGGAAAGAGTCCGTTGCTAAAAAATTTTAGAGACAGAAATATTCCTAGCTAAAATAATAATTTCCCTAGCAAAATTAATAAGCTAGAGTTACCATCAGCTAAATGGATATAATAATGGAAGCTTTCCCAATATAAAGTGCTAGACACTAAAAATTAGTAAGGAAAATAGTCCCTAGCAAAATTATTTTAGCAATGGAAAAATCCCTAGCTAAAATAATAATTTCTCTATCTAAAATAGTAAGGGAAAAATCCCTAGCTAAATTTGTAAGGAAAAATTCCCTAGCTTATTTCATTCCAAAACTATTTTCAGAATTTATTTTTTTTTCAAATTATTTAATTGAATAATTTATATTTTTATATAAAATTGAATTAAAAACATAAACTATAAATTATAATTTATAATTAATATATAATAAAATAATTTAAAAAATTATTATGATTCAATATTTTACATAATTCAACAAAAACATAAACAAAATTTTATTACATCATATTCATCAATTTATCTACTAACAGTGCATAAAAGTATAATATATATGTGCATTGATGTTGCTTTCTCTCCCTCATCTCCTCTGATGCACCATATTTCTACTGCGACAAGATGTCTGAGTCACGGTGCATCATGTCTAGTAAAGAAATCTCTTTACTTTTAAAAGCTTCGTACGGGGAACTAATGCGGTACCATATCTGTACGAAATGTTAACCAGCCAATCAAATCAAAATAAATAAATAAATAATATATGTTTTGATAATTTATAATACGACAATAGTTGATGTACAATTATACGACAATGTATATGGTACTATATACCTAGCATTACACTATTTTACATATGTACTACAAATATGTACATATATACTATGTACTATAATACTCAGTTATTATATGTAAATATAAACTATAATATATATTCACAAGTAATTTATATATAGTTATACACTGGTCTATATGTACATGTACTATATCTGGTATATAATACACAAGTTTTCTTACATATATACTTAGTAGATGTACTATACACTATAATAGATATGTCATATGTGGATACATAGAAAGTGTAGTGTAATGTATACACTAGTATATTTGTATATGAAATCTATATACGTCTCTATATGTAATAGTATTTAGATGTGATATATATACTTAGTATATGTACATACACGACAGTGTATATGTACATATATGTGTATACATTTAACACTACAGTATATCGTACATATATAAGTACATGTATGTACATATACACTGTAGTGTATATGTACAAGTATGTACATATATACTAGTAAATACTTGTACATATATAGCAGTATATATGTACATATACACTATAGTATATATGTACATATATACTAGTGTATACATATAAACTGTAGTATGTATGTACATATACACTATAGTGTATATGTACATATACTTTAGTGTATATATGTACATATACTAAGCATCTATATATACATATAAATATGTACATATACTATAGTGTATATTTACATATACACATATACTAGTAAATACTTGTACATATATACCAGTATATATGTATATGTAGATATATACTAGTATATATGTACATATACATATATATAGGTATAAATGTACAAGTATTTACATTAAAGCAAAGCGTAAACACATATTATGGAGCATGAACATCAAACAACTATATATTCTGTAATAAGATTAAAAAATGAGCTAACACATTAACTAGGGCTACAAAAATCATTTTTGTTTATTTGAAATTGCATAAAACTTGGAAACACAAGGCACAATAAATTTGCAATAAGATTGTACAAGATAAAAGTTCAATACATATACATACACATAGTGCATAAAATATAATTTATCCATTAAATTGACGTTGCTGTCTGTCCCCCAATTCCTCTGGTCACCATCTTTCTGTTATAACAAAGTTGTCCTAGTCGCGGCATGTAATGTCTAGTAAAAAATCCATTTGCTTATAAAAGTTACGTATAGGCAACAATGTCGTACTATATCTGTATGAAATTTAAACTAGTCAATCTGGTCAAAATAAATAAATTAATAAAGTTATGTTTTGATAAATATTTAATACAATAGTATATAAGTACATATATACTAGCATTTCACTAGTTACATATATTACTATAGTATATGTACATATATACTATAATATTATATGTACATATATACTAAGTACATATATACTCAATATACATGTACAAATAATGCTGCAGTATTATATGTACATATATTGCAGTATGTATGTAGATATACTGATCATCATTACACTTGGTTCTTGTGTACTCCTTATTCTTACCTTTTTGTGTGGCTTTGATTGGTGCACTAGAAGAGACATTCTCCCTTCATCTAGCAATAGCATGATATTTTTTCACCTTTAGCATGCTAATTAATTCTCTGTTTCTTTATGTAGATTCTACAAACACATTGCTTAGATATTCATGATATTTTATCTTTGCATATTCATCTGTAAGTGATTTTTTTTAATTAATAATATTAGTTGTAGTCATTGTAAGTTTCATTTAGAATAATGATTGAACATAATTCTTTGTAAATATAACAAGGAAAAATTGGTTCAAATCATCAGTGGATGTACAAAAGGTTTATGAATAGAATTTTGAATAAAGTTTTTTTGAGTGGGCTAGAAAATTTCTTCAACTTTGCTTGTAGTGAACTGAGATGGATTGACAGAAATAAAATTAAGTGTCCATGTAATAACCACAAGTGTCAGAATATGTCTTTTCATGATGTAAACATTATTCGATACCATCTGGCTAAATATGGCTTTGTACCAAATTATTTTGTTTGAATTTATCAAGGAGAAAGTACAATGATTATGAACATTGACCAAAATGAGAATACTGAATCCTATGTATATAGTGAAAAAGCATCAAACACATACCATAGAATGGTCAAGGAAGCTACTAGTTTTGACTTCAATATGAATTACATGGATAAACCACCTAATTCTGAAGCTCAGAAATTTTATGATATGCATAAAGCTGAAGATAATAGGTTGTGGCCTGGTTGTAAAACACATTTGCAATTATCACTTGTGGCTCAACTTTTGAGTATGAAGTCTAAAAATCATATATCTGAAAAATTATTTGATTAGGTGATAGAACTAATAAAAGAGATTATTCTATATAATAATTTGGCAACTAACAACTTTTATAGCACTAATAAGTTACTACGAGGTATGGGTCTACCAGTGGAAAAATTTGATTGTTGTTTCAATGGATGTTTGTTATATTGGTGTGGTGATATGGATTTAATTAGCTATAAGATTTGTGATCGTCTTAAGTTTAAGAAGGCATCTTGTGTTGCAGAAATATGATAGAAGATGAAAGTTGGATTTAAGAAGTTGTATTACTCCCTTTTAATTCCTTGATTGCTGAAATATTTTTATTCAATCTCACATTATGAGCATGAGATTGAATAAAGGGTGATGTGTCATCCATCAAATTCACTTGCTTGGAAGCATTTTTATCATATACATCAAAATTTTGTTGTTGAAAGTCAAAATGTGAGAATGGATCTCTACACTAATAGTTTTCAGCCATTTGGCCAGTCTAGACAACAGTAAACTACATGACCAGTGATAGTGACACCTTATAATTTTTCTCCATGGTTGTGTTTGAGGAAGCAATATATGTTTCTGTCAATATTGGTTCCAGGGCCAAAAAATCCAAAAGACATGTTGGATATTTTCTTACAGTCTCTTATAGTTGAGTTAAATCATTTATGGAATATTTGCATGAATACATATTACATCTCAAAGAAGCAAATTTTCATTATGAAAAAGGCCCTTATGTAGATGGTAAGTGATTTTCCTACATATTCAATATTATTGGGTTAGAGTACTACATGATGGTTAGTAGGCCCGTATTGCATGGACAAGTCAAATGCTTTTACTCTCAAATTTAGTAGTAAACAATCATCGTTAAATAACCATCATAAGTTTCTACCTACAAATTATCCATTTAGTAGAAATAGAACTATATTTCGAAAAAATAAAATAGTGAAGCTAGTTCCACCAACTATTCATTCAAGAGATGATATATTGACAGAGATTTAGAGTTTGGGTTTGAAAAAGTAACTCAAATTGACACTACTAGAACTAATGGACCAATATGAAAAACATTTGGCTGGAGAAAACACAATATTTTTTGGGGCTTGCCCTATTAGAGGTCCAATTTAATTCGTCATAACTTAGATGTAATGCATATTAAAAAAAATATGTTTGATATTGTTTTAAACACTGTCTTGAATGTAGGTGGAAAAACAAAGGACACTTTAAAATAAAAACAATAGTTGATTGATTACTGTCGGCATCCTAAATCGAAACAGAATGAGGCTACAAAAAAATATTTTAAAGCTTGTTACACACTTGATAAGAAGGCAAAATAGAGATTATAATAATGGGTTAAAATTTTGAAATTTCTTGATGGATATGTGTCAAATATGGGCAGATGTGTAGATATGAACTGGCTTAAGTTATTTGGAATAGAAAGTCATGACTATCATGTATTTATGTAGAGATTAATACCAATTATTTTTGGGAAATACTTTTCCTAAATGTTTGCAAGGTCCTTACAAAACATAATTTGTTCTTCAAATAGCTAACCACAACCACAATCAAAAAAGATGACATGGTGAGACTGGAGAATGACATACTGCTCATTCTTTTTAAGCTTGATTAGATATTCCAACTAAGCTTTTTTGACTCATGGAGCATTTGCCGGTCCATTTGGCTTATGAAGCAAGGATAGCTGGGCTAGTGAAATATAGGCTGGTGTATCATTTTGAGAGATAAATAAATATAAGTAACTATGTTTTATTCTTTCAATCATAAATTAATATTGTAATTTATTTAATTGAAACCAAACATAATGGTTGTAGGTATCTTTGTAAGTTGAAATTAAATGTTACAAATAAGGCAAAAGTTGAAGGTTCCATTTGCAATGCATATTTAGTAGAAGAAGTATCATCTTTTTGTTCTTATTATTTTGTGGACCATGTCAATACAAAGAATCAAAATGTGTCTCGGAATGATGAAGGTTAAGTGATGGTAGAAGAGCACAAGTTATATATCTTCAATCACCCTAGAAATGTATTTGGAAGAGTAATGAAAAGATGTATGATAGATGATGAGTACAAAGTAACTCGGAGCTATATTTTACTTAATAGTGAGGAGGTTGCACCATATATTGAGCATGTATACATAAAATGGTTGCAGGTTTAATCATATGGTAATTTTGTCTTGAATAGGAATAATTAAAAATAGATATCCATTGTTCTCCATCTGTTTATATTTGTGCATTGTTAATGTTGAGCAGTTAAAACATTGACAACCAACCATTCCTATGCATGAGGTCGATTCTATACTAGAAAAAAAATTTGCAAATTGGTTCAAGAACAATATGAGAATTATTGAACCATAATTTTTTGAATAATTTGATTTTTCAGTATCTTATATTTTTTAACATTATTTGTTGAATTTATGAAATAGACAAATGATCCTACAAATAGAGATTCCAACATATTCACACAGAATCTAAGTAAAGGCTCATTTAGATATGTGACAACCTATCATGGGTATTTTGTCAATGGATATAAATTTCACATAATAGGGCCCGATTCTTCTAAAGCAACTATTAATAGTGGTGTATGCATTAAAGGCTCCAATTATAGTGCAGATGAGATAGATTATTCTGGTCAAATAGCAGAAGTTATTGAGTTGCTAATTCTTGGACTAAAAAATAATAGGATTGTATTATTAAAATGGGAGTGTTTTGATCCTACACAAAATATGGGTACAAAGATTCATTCAGATTACAAGCTAGTGGATGTTACCCATAAATGTATATTTAATTAATATGAGCCATTTATTATGACAGTTCAAGCTACTCTAGTATATTATTGTACGTATCCGAGTTTATCTCATGATAAGAGTGAATGATGGGTCATTTGCAAAACAAAGCTTGATCATATTTTGAAGTACAAATATCTCAACAAATGAGTGAAAACTTTGCTATTGCACTAGCATTTAAACAAGATGACATAAATAATATTGAGCTTATGCATCTAGATGAAGATCTTGAAAACTTATCTAACTTAAATAGTGGCCTAATAGAAATTGAAGAGGATCATTTTCTATCTAAAGATAAGTTAGAACTTCCATCAGAATCAAATGAAATGTCCGAAGATCTATTAGAGGATGATATGGATACCAATAATTAAACTATTATAATTGTATTAGAATATTATAGTTTCTAAGACTTTGTATATTTTGTTGCAATCCATTGGTATGTGTTATTTTAAAATGCATGGTTGTTCATCATACAATATCAATTTATGTTTTCATTATATCTCTATTATTTGTTCTATATTTTTTCATATTTTCTATAGTATATGATGCATAAAGGATGTGGGCATGGTGAAGGTGGACGTGGACACACAAATGGATGAGATTCATCTAGTATTTTGTCCTATTGTATAGTCAGTATCATCTAATACCCACCCTATCTAGACTTCAACATCACAATCATCATCACCATCATTGACATCTTTACCATCACCTTTATTAGATAGGGCACCAGCCATTATCCTTCTTGCACTCACTTCTGATCCATCACCATCATCTACACCATATTTTACACCATTATTAATTTTACCCCATTTACATCACCATCAACATTATCAATTGATGTGGCTTTCTCTACAGGTAGTGCTAAGTTAGTAAAAGAGATTATGGATCAGAGGTATAAGTAATATGTAAATATTACTTTAATAAAATATTATGATGGCCTTATTAGTGGTTTTTATTTATAGATATAAATTACTTGTTTTCAATGTTATTTGTTTATTTTTATAGTTTTATTCCATTTCACAGGTGTTCATCTATAATTACAAATTCTTTCAAAAAAATGGTAGATTCCAAAGCATCCTTGTGGAAGAAAGGTTTTGAATCAACAAAAGAGACTAACTTTTATATCTTTCAGGTAAAAAAAAAAGAAACAAACGCATTGAAAATTAATTATCTAATTAGTTAACTATTATGTTTGTTATTAGTCAAGAATAAAAGAATTATGTCCTTGTTATTATTATAGATTTTTTTGTGAATTTTTTATATATAGAATTAGTGTACATGGGAACCCCAATTTGATGGACAGAAAATGTCATTATGGGAGAGCAAAGCTGCTGAACTATACTTAGATTTTATCCATAAATTAAAGATTCTAAAAGATAGGCCTGATTTTATACACGAGGATGAGTATCCTAGATGGCTTAAGTATTAGGAGAAGCCAGAAAAAAAATTAGAATTAGCCACAAAAACTGATGGATTAAGGTAGCTGGACCAGGTAGAGAAATGTCTTGCCACACAGGAGGGTCAAAGTCGAGCATTGAGAATGATCGAGATTTGGTACAATTTATAACTTTAAAACATTTATATATTTAATAGTTAGCCTAATAGTCCAAATAATTTAAATCTTTGCATGGTTTTACAATTGTAGCTAAAATTTTCTAACATATTTATTTTTTGACTTAAAAAATACATACTTTAGGTTGTATAATTGGGTTGAGATCCGAATTTTTATAAGATTTTTAGAAAGATGCATGTGAAGAAAGTGGATGGGCAATTTGTTGACAAAAAATCTCAGATGATTGCTATAAGAA
The DNA here is from genome assembly GCA_029783825.1 of Sapria himalayana. NCBI lineage: Eukaryota > Viridiplantae > Streptophyta > Magnoliopsida > Malpighiales > Rafflesiaceae > Sapria > Sapria himalayana. The sequence goes on from JAREIK010002055.1 coordinate 42,164, forward strand.
TCTATTTATATTAATAAAATTTTAGAATACAATAATAAATTTGGAAAGTTTTGTGGAATGAAAAATATTTGATTTATTTTATTTATCTCTAGCATAGTATTTTATTATGTTTTGACATAGGATCTAATGGAGGTATGTGTGATAGTTGATTCTCACCTAGTTGAGGGTTCTATGGATCTTCAAACAATTGAATATGATCATATCTATTTTTGGAGACCATAGGAAGTAAGAAGAAGTAGTAAGTGTACGAAATCGGCTCAACAGTAGTTCTTTTTGTTTTAGCAATGTGCTTCTAGTTCCTCTATCACAGTAGTGGTGGATGAGGTGGTCGAATAGCAAGTAATTGAAATACATGAATGTTTTATATTTATTGAGATAGAATTGAAAGAGAAAGATCAGTAGATTATTCTTTAGAAAGAAGAAATGTAGAAATAAAAGAAGTGAATGATGAGATGAAAGAATTAAGAATGCAATGCAACACCAGATATCCTATATGGAATCATAGTTAGTGTCCTTGACGTGACAGATAGAATACCATGTTCCAATAGAGATAGAACATAAGAGAGGCTAGAACATATGCACTAACTAATAATGAGGATGAATTTTTAGTTTTTAATGAATATATAACCTATGTTATGTTTTTGTTTTAACTATGTAACTATTGTATAAGAATAAATGTTGAATAGCTTTTACTTTTTGTTTTTATTCAATTTAATATAGTATATGTTTTGAATGAAAAAAAGCTAGGGATTTTTCCCAATCAAATTTAGCTAGGGAATTTTCTAAATATATTCAGTCAAAAATATTAATTATTACTATTAATTACGATAAAAATTAGCAAGGAAAAAATATAAGTAGCTAGTAAATTTTCTTTGTTCAAAAATTTGCAAGGAAAATATTTTTTTCATTAATATTTTGTGATGAACACTTTAGCTTGGGATAAATTACATATTAACTCAATCGCTATTATATTTTAGTAACTAAATTTCTTATAATAGCTAAAAAATTAACCTAGCCACCCGGGCTTTCTTTATAGTGATAGATAGATAAATAGAAAGACAGATTGATAAATAGATACATAGATAGATTGAAAGAAAGATTGATAGACAAATAGATATACAAATTGGTAGACAAATTGAAAATAGTTTGAATGACATATTGATAGACAAATTGATAGACAGATAGATAGATATATAAACAGATAATAAACAGATATATAGATAGATGGATAGACATTTAGATAATAAAAAGATATATAGACTGAAAGATAGATAAATAAATAGACAGATAAATTGATAGATTGATAGACAAATAGATAGACAGATAGACAAAGAGATTGACAGACAGATAGACAGATAGATAGATAGATAGATAGATAGAAAAATATATAGATAGATAGACAAATAGAAAAATAGATAGATAGATATACATATAGATAAATAAATAGATAGAAAGATAGATAAAAAATCAAATAGATAGACATATATATAGAAAAATAGATACACAGATAGATAGACAAATAGGACAAAAGATATATAGATAGATAGATAGATAAAAAGATAGATAGATAGATAAAAAGATAGATAGACAATTAGATATAGTAATAGATAGACAAATGATAGACAAATAGAAAGACAGCTATAAAAACATATAATCAGATAGATAGACAATCAAGTAAACATATAGCCGGGTAGATAGAGAGTAGCCAGAGAAACAAACAAATAGACAGGCAGACAGATAAATTGACAGATAGTCAAATAGGCAGATAGGACAGATAGATATATAGTTGATAGAGAGATTGAGAGACATATAGAAAGATAGATAGAAAGACAGATAGAAAGGCATATATATATATATATACATATAGATTGACAACAAGATAGATATATAAATAGATAGATAGATTAATTGATAGATACATAGAAAGATTGATAGAAAGAATGATAGACAAATTGATATAAAGATTGATAGACAATTTTATAATTTGATTAATAGACAGCTTGATAATCTAATTGAAAGATAGATTTATAAAAAAATTGATAGATAGAAAGATGGACAGAAAGAAAGAAAGAATGAATGAATAAAATAAAGAAATATAGATAGATAGAAAGTTTGACAAATAGAAAGACAAATAGAAATATAGATAGATAAATAGATAAATACATAAATAGATAAATAGATAAATAGATAGATATATATAAATGCAAATAATATGACAGATAAATAAATAGATAGAAAGATTGATAGATAGAAAGACAGAGAGATAGACAGATAGATAGATAGATAGGCAGATAGATATATAGATAGATAGGCAGATAGATATATAGATAGACAAAAGATAGACAGATAGATACACTGATAGATAGACAAATGGGACATATAGATAGATAGATTGATTGATAGATAGACAAACAGATAAGCACATAGGCATATAAAGATAAAGATATATAGACAAGCAGATAGATAGACAATCAGCAAGATAGATAATCAGTTAGAGAGATTTATTAGACAGATAGCAGCAAGTCTAATAGATAGATAGATAGATAAACATACAAATAGATAAAGAGTTTGATATAAAGAATGAGAGACCATATAGATAGACAGATGGATAGATAGTTTTATAGATAGATAGACACACTCACACACAGACATATATATAGGCACATAGATAGACATAGATAGATAGTTTTATAGATATATATAGGCACATAGATAGGCACATATTTATCTATAAAACTGATAGATTGTTTTATAGATAAATAGAAAGATTGATAGAAAAATTGATAGATAGATTGATATGCAAATCAATAGAAAGATAGATATAAAGATTGATAGGCAGATCGATAAACATATTATAGACAAATTGATAGACTAATGATAGACAGAATAATATAAAATAGGATAGATAGATAGATAGAATGATTTAGACACATAGATAGATAAATAGATATAGATATAAAAAGATAAATACTTAGATAACTAGATAGATAGACATATAGATATGTAAACAATATGATTGAAAGAAAGAAAGAAATATAGACAGATAGATATATATATATATATATATATATATATATATATATAGACAGATAGATAAATAGATAGATAGATATATAAAAAGATAGATATATAGTTATACATATAGATATACATATAGATAGATAAATAGATAGATATACAGATAGATAGATAGACAAATATACATATAGATAAATAGACATATATAGATAGATAGATAGACAATTATATAGATTTTTTAAATGATTGATAGACAAATTGATTGATAGATTGATAGACGGATTGATAAATAGATTGATTGATTGATATACAAATTGATAGATAGATAGACATATTGATTGTTAGATAAAAAGATAGACAGCTAGATAGACAAATTGATAGACAAATAAATATACAGATAGATAGACAAATAGGAAGACATATTATAAGATAGATACATAGTTAGATAAATAGATAGATAGATAAATAGATAGATAGATAGGATAATAATAAATATATAGATATACAAAAAGATAGACAGAAAGATGGATAGACGGACAGCTAGTTAGGTATGTAGATAGTCAAAAGTAGAAAGATAGACAGATAGATAAAAAGACAGATAAAAAACTAATAACCAGATTTATAGAAAAACAGAAATATAGATAGACAAACAAACCAAATAAACAATAGACAGAAAAAAAATGACAAATGTATAAACACACAGATAGACGACAGACAAACAGATAGATAGATTGTTGATAGATAATATTTTGACAAATAGATTCATAATTAGATATATAAATAGATAGAAAAATAGATAAATAGATAGATAGATAGATATATATATATATAGATAGACTGATAGATAGACAGGCAGATATATTGATTGATAGAAACATTAATTGAAAGATTGTAAAATAGATTGATACACAAATATATATATAGAAAGATAGATAAAAAAATGATATATAGAGATAAAGATAGACGGATAGATAGAAAGATAGAAAGCTTGATAGATTGATTCATTATTATAAAGATAGATAGACAGAAAGATAGACAAACCGATAGATTGATAGATAGATCGATATACAGTGGTTAGACAAATAGATAGATATAGATAGATACACATATTTATAGATAGATAGAAAGATAGATAATTTGATAGAGAAAGAGATAGAAAAAATAGATAGACATATAGATAGAAAATAGATTGATAAAGATTATTAAAAATAGAAACACAGATAGATAGATAAATAAATAGATAGAGAGAATGATACATAGATAGAAAAAATAGATAGACTAAAGATAAATATAAAGATAATAGAATGAGAGATAGAAAGATAGACAGACAGATAGATAGATAGATAAAAAGAAAGATAGTCAGATAGATAGATAAAAAGATAGATAGTCAAAATAGATAGATAAAAAGATAGATAGTCAGATTGATAGATAGATTATATATTGAAAAATAGATAGAGAGATAGACACATGTATAAACAATAGATAGATAGATCAATTAATAGAAAGATTTAGCAATAGATAGATAGATAGATAAACAAATAGATTGATGATTGATACAAAGAATGTTAGATAGATTAATAGACAAATTGATGGATAGATTTATAGAAAGATTGATAGAAAGATTGATAAATAGATGTATATACAAATTTATAGATAGATGATAGATACATAGATATTCAGCTAATTAGATAAATAGAAAAAAAGATAGATAACATATAAATAGATAGATAAATTGATAGATAGATAGATAGACATATAAAGTGACAAATAGATAATTAGATTTTTAGATAAAAAGATAGAATGATAAATAGACAGATCGATTGATTGATAGATTGATAGATAGATACATAGATAGATGATAGACAAATAGATAAAAAGATAATTAACTAGAAAGATAGACAAATAGATAGATAAATTGATTAATAAATTGATTAATAAATAGATTAATAGATAGATAGATAAATAGATAGAAAGATAGATATATTGTTTGATAGATAGATAGATAGACATATAGATAAAAAAATAAATTGACAAACATATAGATATATAGAATGATAGATTGATAGATTGATATATTGACATAAAATTCATAGATAGATACATAGATAGATAGATTCAATTAAAGATAGATAGACAGATTTGTAGACAGATAAAGAGTTTTATAAATAGATAGATATATAGATAGAGTGATAGATAGATAGAAAGATAGACAAATCTATAAACAAATAAATAGACAAAAAGTAAGATAGATCGAAAGACAAATATCTAGATAGATATATAGATAGATATATAGATATACAGATAGATAAGCACTTAAATAGTTAGATAGATAGATAAATAGATAGATAAAAGATAGATAAAAAGATAAATATAAAGACATATATATACATATATAGATAGATAGATGCATATAGATAGATAGACAATTAGATAGAATATAAATAAATATATAAACAAATGGATTGTATCATGATAAATAGACAGTTTGGTAGAAAGATTATAGACAAATAGATAGGCATATAGAAATACAAATATATATATATATATATATATAGCCAATTAATTAGAAAAGAAAGAAGATAAGATTGATAGATAAAAAGTTAGAAAGATAAAAAGATATATAGAAAGATTCATAGATAGATAGACTATTTATAGATAGATTGATATATAGTTTTAAAAATACATCGATAGATAGATAGATAGATAACATAGATAGATGATAGATAAATAGATTGATTGATGATAGACATATAGATAGACAAATAGATAGATAGAGAGATCGAAAGACAAATAGATAGATAGATAGATAGACGGATCGATAGAAAATAGATAGATATACATGTAGATAAATTGACAGATTGATAAATAAATAGATAGACAGACAAACATATAGATAGATAGATAGATAGACATATTGATAGACTAATAGATAGAAAAATAGATTAATAGATAGACAGACATATAGATAGATAGAGAGGTAGATAGATAGATAAATAGACTAGCAGATATAAATATAAAAGACAAACAAATAGAAATAAAGAAAGATAGATAAATAGGAAAATAGATTGATAGATAGGTAAATAGATACAGAGTTAAACCAAAAGATTGTTATATAGATAGATAGAAAATAAATATAAATAGATAGAGAGATAGAAAGATAGATGGACTATATACATATAGATAAAATGATTATTTTACAATTAGATAATAGATAGATAGATATATAGATAGATAGATAAACAAATAGCCAGATAGACTGATTAATAGACAAATAAAAAGATGGATAAATAAATGAATAGTCAAATAGGGAAAGTGATAAACAAACATATTGACATACAAATAGACAAAAAATAGATAGACAGGACATACATCATATATATAGATAGATAGACAATTTGGTAGCACATTGATATAAAAAGTGATCGATACATAGAAAGATAGTAAGATAGATATATATATATGATAGATAAAAAATAGAGATAGAAAATATATAGATAGATAGACAGTTTGATAGATAATTGATAAAAAATTTTATAGAAAAATTGATAGACAGATTGATAGCTAGATTAATAAATAGATTAATATATTATATGAGAGATAGATAGATATACAGATAGATCGATAGATAGATATAAAGATTATAGGCAAATAAATTCTTTGATAGATACACATATATATAGACAAATAGATAAATAAATACAAAGATATATAATAGACAAATAAATATAAGATAGATAGATGCATAGACAGGAGATAGACAAATAGATAGATATATAGAAAATAGATAGATAGACAATAGATAAATAGAAATATAGAAAATAGAAGATAGAAAGATAGATGATCAACATATAGATAGATAGATAGACAGATAGATAGATATATAGATAGATAGACAAAAACATAGATAAAAAGATAGACAGATAGATTTGCAGAAAAATAAACATAATGATAGACAAACCGATAGATAGATAAATATATTTAGATAGACAGATAGAACGTAAATAAATAGATAGATAGTCATATAAATATATAGATAGATAGTATTTGAAATATTGATAGGCATATAGATATATAGATAGATCGATTTATTTATTGATGATTGATGATTGAATGACAAATTGATAGATAGATAGAAAATTAGATAGATAGATGATACCTAAATTTCGAGGTAAAAAGGAAAATAGATTAACAGT
>JAREIK010002055.1:54491-93605 GCA_029783825.1 Sapria himalayana
TGTTTGTCAATTTATTTTTTTATCTATATGTCTATCTATCTATCTATCAAACATATATCTATCTCTTCTATCTTTATCTATCTATCTATTATCTATTATTATCATTTATTATCATTTATCTATCTATTGTCTATCTTTCTAGTTAATTATCTTTTTATCTATTTGTCTATCATCTATCTATGTATCTATCTATCAATCTATCAATCAATCGATCTGTCTATTTATCATTCTATCTTTTTATCTAAAAATCTAATTATCTATTTGTCACTTTATATGTCTATCTATCTCTCTATCATTTATCTATCTATTTATATGTTATCTATCTTTTTTTCTATTATCTAATTATATATCTATGTATCTATCAATCTATCTATAAATTTGTATATACATCTATTTATCAATCTTTCTATCAATCTTTCTATAAATCTATCCATCAATTTGTCTATTAATCTATCTACATTCTTTGTATCAATCAATCAATCTATTGTTTATCTATCTATCTATCTATGCTAAATCTTTCGATTATTGATCTATCTATCTATTTGTTTATACATGTGTCTATCTCTCTATCTATTTTCAATATATAATCTATCTATCAATCTGACTATCTATCTTTTTCTATCTATCTTTGACTATCTATCTTTTTATCTATCTATCTGACTATCTTTTTTTTATCTTCTATCTATCTGTCTGTCTATCTTTCTATCTCTCATTCTATTTATCTTTATATTTATCTTTTAGTCTATTTATTTTTCTATCTATGTATCATTCTCTATCTATTTATTTATCTATCTATCTGTGTTTCTATTTTTAAATCTCTTTATCAATCTATTTTTCTATCTATATGTCTATCTATTTTTTCTATCTCTTTCTCTATCAAATTATCTATCTTTCTATCTATCTATAAATATGTGTATCTATCTATATCTATCTATTTGTCTAACCACTGTATATCGATCTATCTATCAATCTATCGGTTTGTCTATCTTCTGTCTATCTATCTTTATAATATGAATCATCTATCAAGCTTCTATCTTTCTATCTATCCGTCTATCTTTATCTCTATATATCATTTTTTTATCTATCTTTCTATATATATTTGTGTATCAATCTATTTTACAATCTTTCAATTAATGTTGCTATCAATCAATAATCTGCCTGTCTATCTATCAGTCTATCTATATATATATATATCTATCTATCTATCTATTTATCTATTTTTCTATCTATTTATATATCTAATTATGAATCTATTTGTCAAAATATTTATCTATCAAACAATCTATCTATCTGTTTGTCTGTCTGTCTATCTGTGGGTGTTTATACATTTGTCATTTTTTTCTGTCTATTTTTTATTTGTTTGTTTCTATCTATATGTCTGTTTTTCTATAAATCTGGTTATTAGTTTTTATCTGTCTTTTTATCTATCTGTCTATCTTTCTACTTTTGACTATCTACATACCTAACTAGCTGTCCGTCTATCCATCTTTCTGTCTATCTTTTTGTATATCTATATATTTATTATTATCCTATCTCTATCTATTTATCTATCTCTATTTATCTAACTATGTATCTATCTTATAATATGTCTTCCTATTTGTCTATCTATCTGTATATTTATTTGTCTATCAATTTGTCTATCTAGCTGTCTATCTTTTTATCTAACAATCAATATGTCTATCTATCTATCAATTTGTATATCAATCAATCAATCTATTTATCATCCGTCTATCAATCTCAATTTGTCTATCAATCATTTAAAAAATCTATATAATTGTCTATCTATCTATCTATATATGTCTATTTATCTATATGTATATTTGTCTATCTATCTATCTGTATCTCTATCTATTTATCTATCTATATGTATATCTATATGTATAACTATATATCTATCTTTTTATATATCTATCTATCTATTTATCTATCTGTCTATATATATATATATATATATATATATATATATTATATCTGTCTATATTTCTTTCTTTCAATCATATTGTTTACATATCTATATGTCTATCTATCTATTTATCTAAGTATTTATCTTTTTATATCTATATCTATTTATCTATCTATGTGTCTAAATCATTCTATCTATCTATCTATCCTATTTTATATCATTCTGTCTATCAATTAGTCTATCAATTTGTCTATAATTATGTTTATCGATCTGCCTATCAATCTTTATATCTATCTTTCTATTGATTTGCATATCAATCTATCTATCAATTTTTCTATCAATCTTTCTATTTATCTATAAAACAATCTATCAGTTTTATAGATAAATATGTGCCTATCTATGTGCCTATAATATCTATAAACTATCTATCTATGTCTATCTATGTGCCTATATATATGTCTGTGTGAGTGTGTCTATCTATCTATAAAACTATCTATCCATCTGTCTATCTATATGTCTCTCATTCTTTATATCAAACTCTTTATCTATTTGTATGTTTATCTATCTATCTATCTATTAGACTTGCTGCTATCTGTCTAATAAATCTCTCTAACTGATTATCTATCTTGCTGATTGTCTATCTATCTGCTTGTCTATATATCTTTATCTTTATATGCCTATGTGCTTATCTGTTTGTCTATCTATCAATCAATCTATCTATCTATATGTCCCATTTGTCATCTATCAGTGTATCTATCTGTCTATCTTTTGTCTATCTATATATCTATCTGCCTATCTATCTATATATCTATCTGCCTATCTATCTATCTATCTGTCTATCTCTCTGTCTTTCTATCTATCAATCTTTCTATCTATTTATTTTCTGTCATATTATTTGCATTTATATATCTATCTATTTATCTATTTATCTATTTATGTATTTATCTATTTATCTATCTATATTTCTATTTGTCTTTCTATTTGTCAAACTTTCTATCTATCTATATTTCTTATTTTATTCATTCATTCTTTCTTTCTTTCTGTCCATCTTTCTATCTATCAATTTTTTTATAAATCTATCTTTCAATTAGATTATCAAGCTGTCTATTAATCAAATTATAAAATTGTCTATCAATCTTTATATCAATTTGTCTATCATTCTTTCTATCAATCTTTCTATGTATCTATCAATTATCTATCTATCTATTTATATCTATCTTGTTGTCAATCTATATGTATATATATATATATCTGCTTTCTATCTGTCTTTCTATCTATCTTTCTATATGTCTCTCAATCTCTCTATCAAACTATATATCTATCTGTCTATCTGCCTATTTGACTATCTGTCAATTTATCTGTCTGCCTGTCTATTTGTTTGTTTCTCTGGCTACTCTCTATCTACCCGGCTATATGTTTACTTGATTGTCTATCTATCTGATTATATGTTTTTATAGCTGTCTTTCTATTTGTCTATCATTTGTCTATCTATTACTATATCTAATTGTCTATCTATCTTTTTATCTATCTATCTATCTTTTTATCTATCTATCTATCTATATCTTTTGTCCTATTTGTCTATCTATCTGTGTATCTATTTTTCTATATATGTCTATCTATTTGATTTTTTATCTATCTTTCTATCTATTTATTTATCTATATGTATATCTATCTATCTATTTTTCTATTTGTCTATCTATCTATATATTTTTCTATCTATCTATCTATCTATCTATCTGTCTATCTGTCTGTCAATCTCTTTGTCTATCTGTCTATCTATTTGTCTATCAATCTATCAATTTATCTGTCTATTTATTTATCTATCTTTCAGTCTATATATCTTTTTATCTATCTAAATGTCTATCCATCTATCTATATATCTGTTTATTATCTGTTTATATCTATCTATCTGTCTATCAATTTGTCTATCAATATGTCATTCAAACTATTTTCAATTTGTCTACCAATTTGTATATCTATTTGTCTATCAATCTTTCTTTCAATCTATCTATGTATCTATTTATCAATCTGTCTTTCTATTTATCTATCTATCACTATAAAGAAAGCCCGGGTGGCTAGGTTAATTTTTTAGCTATTATAAGAAATTTAGTTGCTAAAATATAATAGCGATTGAGTTAATATGTAATTTATCCCAAGCTAAAGTGTTCATCACAAAATATTAATGAAAAAATATTTTCCTTGCAAATTTTTGAACAAAGAAAATTTACTAGCTACTTATATTTTTTCCTTGCTAATTTTTATCGTAATTAATAGTAATAATTAATATTTTTGACTGAATATATTTAAAATTCCCTAGCTAAATTTGATACGGAAAAATCCCTAGCTTTTTTTCATTCAAAACATATACTATATTAAATTGAATAAAAACAAAAAGTAAAAGCTATTCAACATTTATTCTTATACAATAGTTACATAGTTAAAACAAAAACATATCATAGGTTATATATTCATTAAAAACTAAAAAATCATCCTCATTATTAGTTAGTGCATATGTGCTAGCCTCTCTTACGTTGTATCTTTATTGGAACATGGTATTCTATCTGTCATGTCAAGGACACTAACTATGATTCCATATAGGATATCTGGTGTTGCATTGCATTCTTAATTCTTTCATCTCATCATTCACTTCTTTTATTTCCTACATTTCTTCTTTCTAAAGAATAATCTACTGATCTTTCTCTTTCAGTTCTATCTCAATAAATATAAAACATTCATGTATTTCAATTACTTGCTATTCGACCACCTCATCCACCACTACTGTGATAGAGGAACTAGAAGCACATTGCTAAAACAAAAAGAACTACCTTTGAGCCGATGTCATACACTTACTACTTCTTCTTACTTCCTATGGTCTCCAAATAGATATGATCATATTCAATTGTTTGAAGATCCATAGAACCCTCAACTAGGTGAGAATCAACTATCACACATACCTCCATTAGATCCTATGTTAAAACATAATAAAATACTATGCTAGATATAAATAAAATAAATCAAATATTTTTCATTCCACAAACTTTCCAAATTTATTATAGTATTCTAAAATTTTATTAATTATAGATTCTTATAGCAATCATCTGAGATTTTTTGTCAACAAATTGCCCATCCACTTTCTTCACATGCATCTTTCTAAAAATCTTATAAAAATTGGGATCTCAACCCAATTATCCAGCCTAAAGTATGTATTTTTTAAGTCAAAAAATAAATATGTTAGAAAATTTTAGCTACAATTGTAAAACCATGCAAAGATTTAAATTATTTGGACTATTAGGCCAACTGTTAAATATATAAATGTTTTAAAGTTATAAATTGTACCAAATCTCGATCATGCTCAATGCTCGACTTTGACCCTCCTGTGTGGCGAGACATTTCTCTACCTAGTCCAGCTACCTTAATCCATCAGTTTTTGCTGGCTAACTCTAATTTTTTTTTCTGGCTTCTCCCAATACTTAAGCCATCTGGGATACTCATCCTTGTGTATAAAATCAGGCCTATCTTTTAGAATCTTTAATTTATGGATAAAATCTAAGTATAGTTCAGCAGCTTTGCTCTCCCATAATGACATTATCTGTCCATCAAATTGGGGTTCTCATGTACACTAATTCTATATATTGAAAATTCACAAAAAAACTATAATAATAACAAGGACATAATTCTTTTATTCTTGACTAATAACAAACATAATAGTTAACTAATTAGATAATTAATTTTCAATGCGTTTGTTTCTTTTTTTTTACCTGAAAGATATAAAAGTTAGTCTCTTTTGTTGATTCAAAACCTTTCTTCCACAAGGATGCTTTGGAATCTACCATTTTTTTGAAAGAATTTGTAATTATAGATGAACACCTGTGAAATGGAATAAAACTATAAAAATAAACAAATAACATTGAAAACAAGTAATTTATATCTATAAATAAAAACCACTAATAAGGCCATCATAATATTTTATTAAAGTAATATTTACATATTACTTATACCTCTGATCCATAATCTCTTTTACTAACTTAGCACTGCCTGTAGAGAAAGCCACATCAATTGATAATGTTGATGGTGATGTAAATGGGGTAAAACTAATGGTGTAAAATATGGTGTAGATGATGGTGATGGATCAGAAGTGAGTGCAAGAAGGATAATGGCTGGTGCCCTATCTGATAAAGGTGATGGTAAAGATGTCAATGATGGTGATGGTGATTGTGATGTTGAAGTCTAGATAGGGTGGGTATTAGATGATACTGACTATACAATAGGACAAAATACTAGATGAATCTCATCCATGTGTGTGTCCACGTCCACCTTCACCATGCCCACATCCTTTATGCATCATATACTATAGAAAATATAAAAAATATAGAACAAATAATAGAGATATAATGAAAACATAAATTGATATTGTATGATGAACAACCATGCATTTTAAAATAACACATACCAATGGATTGCAACAAAATATAGAAAGTCTTAGAAACTATAATATTCTAATACAATTATAATAGTTTAATTATTGGTATCCATATCATCCTCTAATAGATCTTCTGACATTTCATTTGATTCTGATGGAAGTTCTAACTTATCTTTAGATAGAAAATGATCCTTTTAAATTTCTATTAGGCCACTATTTAAGTTAGATAAGTTTTCAAGATCTTCATCTACATGCATAAGCTCAATATTATTTATGTCATCTTCTTTAAATGCTAGTGCAATAACAAAGTTTGCACTTATTTGTTGAGATATTTGTACTTCAAATATGATCATGCTTTGTTTTGCAAATGACCCATCATTCACTCTTATCATGAGATAAACTCGGATACGTACAATAATATACTAGAGTAGCTTGAACTATCATAATAAATGGCTCATATTAATTAAATCTACATTTATGGGTGACATCCACTAGCTTATAATCTGAATGAATCTTTGTACCCATATTTTGTGTAGGATCAAAACACTCACATTTTAATAATACAATCCTATTATTTTTCAGTCCAAGAATTAGCAACTCAATAACTTCTGCTATTTGACCAGAATAATCTATCTCATCTGCACTATAATTGGAGCCTTTAATGCATATACCACTATTAATAGTTGCTTTAGAAGAATCATGCCCTATTATTTGAAATTTATATCCATTGACAAAATACCCAGGATAGGTTTTCACATATCTAAATGAGCCTTTACTTAGATTCTGTGTGAATATGTTGGAATCTCTATTTGTAGGATCATTTGTCTATTTCATAAATTCAACAAATAATGTTAAAAAATATAAGATACTGAAAAATCAAATTATTCAAAAAATTATGGTTCAATAATTCTCATATTGTTCTTGAACCAATTCGCAAAATTTTTTTCTAGTATAGAATCGACCTCATGCATAGGAATGGTTGGTTGCCAATGTTTTAACTGCTCAACATTAACAATGCACAAATATAAACAGAGGGAGAACAATGGATATCTATTTTTAATTATTCCTATTCAAGACAAAATTACCATATGATTAAACCTGCAACCATTTTATGTATACATGCTCAATATATGGTGCAACCTCCTCACTATTAAGTAAAATATAGCTCCGAGTTACTTTGTACTCGTCATCTATCATACATCTTTTCATTACTCTTCCAAATACTTTTCTAGGGTGATTGAAGATATATAACTTGTGCTCTTCTACCATCACTTGACCTTCATCATTCTGAGACACATTTTGATTCTTTGTATTGACATGGTCCTCAAAATAATAAGAACAAAAAGATGATACTTCTTCTACTAAATATGCATTGCAAATGGAACCTTCAACTTTTTCCTTATTTGTAACATTTAATTTCAACTTACGAAGATACCTACAACCATTATGTTTGGTTTCAATTAAATAAATTACAATATTAATTTATGATTGAAAGAATAAAACATAGCTACTTATATTTAATTATCTCTAAAAATGATACATCAGCCTATATTTCACTAGCCCAGCTATCCTTGCTTCATAAGCCAAATGGATCGAAAAATGCTCCATGAGTCAAAAAAGCTTAGTTGGAATATCTAATCAAGCTTAAAAAGAATGAGCAGTATGTCATTCTCCAGTCTCACCATGTCATCTTTTTTGATTGTGGTTGTGGTTAGCTATTTGAAGAACAAATTATGTTTTGTAAGGACCTTCCAAACATTTAGGAAAAGTATTTCCCAAAAAATAATTGGTATTAATCTCTACATAAATACATGATAGTCATGACTTTCTATTCCAAATAACTTAAGCCTGTTCATATCTACACATCTGCCCATATTTGACACATATCCATTAAGAAATTTCAAAATTTTAACCCATTATCATATTCTCTATTTTGCCTTCTTATCAAGTGTGTAACAAACTTTAAAATATTTTCTTGTAGCCTCATTCTGTTTCGATTTAGGATGCCGACAGTAATCAATCAACTCTTGTTTTTATTTTAAAGTGTCCTTTGTTTTTCCACCTACATTCAAGACAGTGTTTAAAACAATATCAAACATATTTTTTTTAATATGCATTACATCTAAGTTATGATGAATTAAATTGGACCTCTAATAGGGCAAGCCCCAAAAAATATTGTGTTTTCTCCACCCAAATGTTTTTCATATTGGTCCATTAGTTCTAGTAGTGTCAATTTAAGTTACTTTTTCAAACCCAAACTCTGAATCTCTGTCAATATATCATCTCATAAATGAACAGTTGGTGGAACTAGCTTCACTATTTTATTTTTTCGAAATATAGTTCTATTTCTACTGAATGGATAATTTGTAGGTAGAAACTTATGATGGTTATTTAATGATGACTGTTTACTACTAAATTTGAGAGTAAAAGCATTTGACTTGTCCATGCAATACGGGCCTACTAACCATCATGTAGTACTCCAACCCAATAATATTGAATATGTAGGAAAATCACTTACCATCTACATAAGGGCCTTTTTCATAATGAAAATTTGCTTCTTTGAGATGTAATATGTATTCATGCCAATATTCCATAAATGATTTAACTCTACTATAAGAGACTGTAAGAAAATATCCAACATGTCTTTTGGATTTTTTGGCCCTGGAACCAATATTGACAGAAACATATATTGCTTCCTCAAACACAACCATGGAGAAAAATTATAAGGTGTCACTATCACTGGCCATGTAGTTTACTGTTGTCTAGACTGGCCAAATGGCTGAAAACTATTAGTGTAGAGACCCAATCTCACATTTTGACTTTCAACAGCAAAATTTTGATGTATATGATAAAAATGCTTCCAAGCAAGTGAATTTGATGGATGACACATCACCCTTTATTCAATCTCATGCTCAGAATGTGAGATTGAATAAAAATATTTCAGAAATCAAGGAATTAAAAGGGAGTAATACAACTTCTTAAATGCAACTTTCATCTTCTATCATATTTCTGCAATACGAGATGCCTTCTTAAACTTAAGATGATCACAAATCTTATAGGTAATTAAATCCATATCACCACACCAATATAACAAATCCATTGAAAAACAATCAAATTTTTCCACTGGTAGACCCATACCTCGTAGTAACTTATTAGTGCTATAAAAGTTGTTAGTTACCAAATTATTATACAGAATAATCTCTTTCATTAGTTCTATCACCTAATCAAATAATTTCTCAGATATATATTTTTAGACTTCATACTCAAAAGTTGAGCTACATGTAATAATTGCAAAAGTGTTTTACAACTAGGCCACAACCTATTCTACAGCTTTATGCATATCATAAAATTTCTGAGCTTTAGAATTAGGTAGTTTATCCATGTAATTCATATTGAAGTCAACACTAGTAGCTTCCTTGACCATTTTATGGTATGTGTTTGATGTTTTTTCACTATATACATAGGATTCAGTATTCTCATTTTGGTCAATGTTCACAATCATTGTACTTTCTCCTTGATAAATCCAAACAAATAATTTGGTACAAAGCCATATTTAGCCAGATGGTATCGAATAATGTTTACATCATGAAAAGACATATTCTGACACTTGTGGTTATTACATGGACACTTAATTTTATTTCTGTCAATCCATCTCAATTCACTACAAGCAAAGTTGAAGAAATTTTCTAGCCCACTCAAAAAACTTTATTCAAAATTCTATTCATAAACCTTTTGTATATCCACTGATGATTTGAACCAATTTTTCCTTGTTATATTTACAAAGAATTATGTTCAATCATAATTCTAAATGAAACTTACAATGACTACAACTAATATTATTAATTAAAAAAAATCACTTACAGATGAATATGCAAAGATAAAATATCATGAATATCTAAGCAATGTGTTTGTAGAATCTACATAAAGAAACAGAGAATTAATTAGCATGCTAAAGGTGAAAAAATATCATGCTATTGCTAGATGAAGGGATCATGTCTCTTCCAGTGCACCAATCAAAGCCACACAAAAAGGTAAGAATAAGGAGTACACAAGAACCAAGTGTAATGATGATCAGTATATCTAGATACATACTGCAATATAAGTACATATAATACTGCAGCATTATTTGTACATGTATATTGAGTATATATGTACTTAGTATATATGTACATATAATATTATAGTATATATGTACATATACTATAGTAATATATGTAACTAGTAAAATGCTAGTATATATGTACCTATATACTAAAGTATTAAATATTTATCAAAACATAACTTTATTAATTTATTTATTTTGACCTGATTGACTAGTTTAAATTTCATACAGATATAGTTCGACATTATTGCCCATACGTAACTTTTATAAGCGAATGGATTTTTTACTAGACATTACATGCCACGACTAGGACAACTTTGTTATAGCAGAAAGATGGTGACCAGAATTACTGGGGGACAGAAAGCAACGTCAATTTAACGGATAAATTATATTTTATGCACTATGTGTATGTATATGTATTGAACTTTTATCTTGTACAATCTTATTGCAAATTTATTGTGCCTTGTGTTTCCAAGTTTTATGCAATTTCAAATAAACAACATGATTTTTTGTAGCCCTAGTTAATGTGTTAGCTCATTTTTTTATTCTTATTATAGAATATATAGTTGTTTGATGTTCATGCTCCATAATAGGTGTTTACGCTTTGCTTTAATGTAAATACTTGTACATTTATACCTATATATATGTATATGTACATATATACTAGTATATATCTACATATACATATATACTGGTATATATGTACAAGTATTTACTAGTATATGTGTATATGTAAATATACACTATAGTATATGTACATATTTATATGTATATATAGATGCTTAGTATATGTACATATATACACTAAAGTATATGTACATATACACTATAGTGTATATGTACATACATACTACAGTTTATATGTATACACTAGTATATATGTACATATATACTATAGTGTATATGTACATATATACTGCTATATATGTACAAGTATTTACTAGTATATATGTACATACTTGTACATATACACTACAGTGTATATGTACATACATGTACTTATATATGTACATATATACTGTAGTGTAAATGTATACACATATATGTACATATACACTGTAGTGTATATGTACATATACTAAGTATATATATACACATATAAATACTTGTACATATAGAGAAGTATATATATTCATATACAAATATACTAGTGTATACATATACACTACACTTTATATGTATACACTATATGTACATATATATTATAGTGTATATGTACATATACTAAGTATATATGTACATATAAATACTTGTGTATATATATATACCAGTATATATGTACATGTACATATATACCAGTGTATACATATATATAAATACTTGTGTACATATATATTATAGTTTATATGTACATATATACTGAGTATATATGTACATAGTATATATGTACATATATTGTAGTAATATATGTAACTAGTGAAATGCTAGTATATATGTACATATACATTGTAGTATATATGTACATCAATATTGTAGTATTATAAATTTATCAAAACATATATTTATTTATTTATTTATTTTGATTTGATTGGCTGGTTAAAATTTCGTACAGATATGGTACCGCATTGTTCCCTACGAAGCTTTTAAAAGTAAAGAGATTTCTTTACTAGACATGATGCACCGTGACTCAGACATCTTTGTCGCAGTAGAAATATGGTCATCAGAGGAGATGAGGGATAGAAAACAACATCAATGCACATATAGATTATACTTTATGCACTGTTAGTAGATAAATTGATGAATATGATGTAATAAAATTTTGTTATGTTTTTGTTGAATTATGTAAAATATTGAATCATAATAATTTTTTAAATTATTTTATTATATATTAATTATAAATTATAATTTATAGTTTATGTTTTAATTCAATTTTATATAAAAATATAAAATTATTCAATTAAATAATTTGAAAAAAAAAAAAAAATTCTGAAAATAGTTTTGGAATGAAAATAGCTAGGGAATTTTTCCTTACAAATTTAGCTAGGGATTTTTCCCTTACTATTTTAGATAGAGAAATTATTATTTTAGCTAGGGATTTTTCCATTGCTAAAATAATTTTGCTAGGGACTATTTTCCTTACTAATTTTTAGTGTCTAGCACTTTATATTGGGAAAGCTTCCATTATTATATCCATTTAGTGATGGTAACTCTAGCTTATTAATTTTGCTAGGGAAATTATTATTTTAGCTAGGAATATTTCTGTCTCTAAAATTTTTTAGCAACAGACTCTTTCCTTCGCTAATTTTTAGCGACGCGCACTTTAGATTGGAAAAGCTTCCATCGTTAATCCGTTGCTATAGCCCATTTAGTGATAGAAAATCTCCATTTAACTAAGGAATTATCCCAAGTTATTTGGGATTTTTCTTGTAGTGCAAGAAAGGGACGCAAAAAAGAAAAGATTTGCAAGTGTGAAGGAGTAAGCTTCTCACTTCTCAATGAAGATCAAAAATCAAAATTTTAAATATGATTCATCTCAATCTTTGAATATAAAAATAAATAAGACAGAAAAAATAAATGGAATGAAGATCCAATTCCAAGAACTTTTGGTAAATCAATTAATGAAGAATTCAGACATGAATAATAACAGATATGGACTAGAAAACATAGATGTGAAGAAGCCTACAATTACAAATTCCTAGCATTACAAATATGGGCTGATTAGAGATATGAATAATTACAGATGAATAATTAACAGACATTAACATTAACATATTTTGTGGAAAACTGCAATCAAAATACAATTTGCTAAAGTAAACTAACTAAGCTAAGAAGAATGAGAATTAAGCAAAACTAGTTGACTACACTGCTCTTAGTAATCCAGTCACATCCTACATTAAGTTTACTAACAAGATAGAGATTAGAAATAAATGAATATAATCTAGTAATACTAAAGCTTTATATTATAGGGACACATGACTGAAATACAAAGAGTAAAGCCAAAGAAATGCATAAATAAATAGTTAATTAAAGTAGCAGCCTAAGGACACACAATCTTATGAACTAAAGACCCGCCAAAAAAAATAGCAGTGAAATAAAAATTTATCCTACTATTTAAGTAATTTACTTAAAGATTATTTACATACACATCAATTCAAATTTAAAGGATAAGAAAGATGACAACTTATTAATTTAACAAAAATTATAGATATGACTATCACTTATATACTTTTCCAATTAGATATTTAATTGAGAAATTAATTTTTTGTATTGAAATGCCAAATTTCATTTTCTATGATGGTTGTTAGCTCACATAATATGAAATTTCCAATCTAATCTTTTATTAGCAATCTAATCACATAAAAGGATTATTTTATCAAAGAAAAGATTAAAGAAAATCTATATTTTGGCAAGTACAGCTCAAGAGGGCTATTTTTCATAATGCCCAAATTGTCAATGAGCAGATAAACCAAATGGGCACAATCACTTATTTTAAAATATTATAAACAGGTTACTTAATTTCATCAACAATAACATGGCTATATTGAAAAAAAATTATAAAATTATTTAAAATACTCATATTATAATGTTACAACCAAAAACAAAACTTGTAGAATATAAACGACAAAAAATAGAATGATACACCTAAATTCAAACAAAAAACTATAAATACATATCTATGTGTGTGTGTGTGTGTGTGTGTGTGTATCATATATCAAGAGTATCATCAAATGCACATAAATATTTATTAATATATGCTAAATCCAAAATAGCTGAAAAGAAAAAAGAAAATAAAAGGAAAACATACGCTATATCAAGAGTATCATATATTAAGAGTTTCATATTATGCATTAATGATAATGTTTGATTCTTGTTTATCATTATTTTTTTATTTCTAATTGTTGAATTTAACAAAAATTATACTACTAGAATAACTTTAAAAATAAAATATCACACCATATTAATGATATTTCTTCATTTGGAGATTTAGATCCAATAAACAATTTTAATTAAAAAGCTTTTCTTTGATATATTGATTCTCTGTAATAATCTCAGAATCAACATTAGATCATAGTCAAAAATTTGAAAGTCATTATTAAATGACATGTTTCATCTTGTTTGCTTTTTTTTTCATTTAGTTCTACACTATTATTTTTGATAATTTCTAATTTTTTGTATGTGTGACAAAGAAATTGGATAGTTTATTGTGTACAGAAGCATATTAGTGCACATGTTTCATTGTAAACAATAAATAATGTGCATGTAAAGCAAACACAGATTGAACTATAAAAGCAACTTAACACGCACCACATGTCTATTACTTTGGATATATATACTATATGCACATTTTTTAAAAACAAAAGGGTTTACTCTATTACTAATCAAATTATATATCATATTACTCATGTGAACATTATATAATGATGGAATAATTACTTTTTATAAATATATACACAAAATAGGTCACCATGCATGGCCAGTGTGCTTTGGGAAAGCATGGTGTCTAAGAAAACACGTTGAGAAAATTCTATACAATGTTTGTTCCCCTACTTACAATAATGTATAGTCTGACATGGGTTCTTAGTCTTCTATGCCCCCCCCCCCCCCCCCCCCCCCCCCCAATTTCTCCATCAAGTGTGATTTGATTCTACATGCCAATATTAGATAGATATAATAAAGACTTTGTGTAGTGAATTTTTTTCAATAGTACTATTAAACACAAATTAATATTGTGCCAATTAAATTAATGAAAGCATTTACAATCATAATAGAATAGAATAACTATGGATTTTATTGGGTACCTAATTAAAGACCAGAAAATATGATTTATTAAGAAAAAAAAAACTAAATAGAATTAATTCATAAATATCCACCATCAAAAATTACAACCTCAACAAACTATCAACATTAGCAATGACAGCAAAATTAAAGATTATGGTTATGTTTTACCTTTTTCTTTGAGAAAAATTTAAGAGTTTCACACTATAACCATAGAAACCTATCTAGTAGATAAATTTCCACATATTCTTCATATACATTGTCTCTACAAGACAAAAATTTTTAAAATATAAACAACCAAAAATTAAAATATAAGATATTATTTTAATTTAAAAAATTACAGTACCTTGCTCTTCTTCTCCTCTTGTTATTATTTTCTTCGTCCTCTTTTACTATTCTTCGAATTTTAGAGCTAGCATACTTTTTGGTTGATTTGAAATCCATAAAACTTAAAAAATAATCATTAAAAAAAAAAGTTCATACTACCAATTTATCATTAATACACAAGAACTCAATAGAAAAGCACCATTTAGCTTACTACCGATTTTAAATTTGCAAAACTCATTTTTAATTTCTCATTAAATTATAATGATGATCAACAAAAAAAACACGCAGAGAGAGTGAGAGATGTTCTTTGTTTGATATGATTCTTGGAAACAATGTTGGAATGGTAGTGTGTTCTAATAGTCGAAGGTTTTTCAAGAAGTGAACTGACCTAATTACGTAGAGACGGCCAGATGGGGGAGAGATGGGTTAGAGATAAAAAATATTAGAAAACAAAATTATATTATATTTAACCATTAATTATATTATTTCATAAATAAATAAATTTATGGTTAATAGTATATGAAATTTTTATGGTTATTTTTTATAATATTATTTATAAATTAATTAAATAAATTTCAGAAATAAAAAAAATTAAGTAATGGTTATAACAATGGAGAAAATAAATAATAATACTAATAACCATGAACATTATTAATTGATAATTAAATTTTCATATTATTTCATTTATTAAAAAATATATTATTTCATATAACCATTGATAAATTGTATAAATATATAATCATACAAAAATTATAACATCTCAATTAAACAAAAAAAATAAATAACCAAGTAAATAATGAATAAGTAACATATCAATAATATTCAAATAACTAATAATATATCTTAATATAAAAATAAAAATATATAATATTACCATTATCCAAAGAAATAAAATTAAAAATTAATTACTTAAAAATATAACTCAAAAAAATAACACTACACATAAATCCAAAAATAAAAAAAAAGAAACAAAAGCAACCAAATTTCAACTTGTATATTTTTAATAACAAATTATTTTAGATAATTTTTTAGTAGCTATTTCAATAATTTTAAAAAACGAGAACAAAATATTAAGCAAATAATAATTTTTTATACAATGATTATTAACTTCTGAATTAATAATCATGCATCTATGTAAAAAAATGAGTTATGAAAACTATAGTACATAACAAATGAGAAGTATCAACAACAAAATTTTAAAAAAGATTTGTTTACTTCTTTAAAGTAAACATCACGATAGAGAAGCTCTATAATGACTCCTAAATGACAATGATAATTGAATTATCTCCATCAATACCCAATAATACTATCGGCTTCATTAATAGATAAAACTACTAATATTCCTCTATGATATATCATTTTTTCATATCATATATACATTATGGAGATAATATCTTGTGTATGCATAAAAGCAGCAAATTGCACATTACTATTCTCTCAGTTACACATTTATATTAATGTATACACTTTTATATATAATGGCATATGAATATATAAATGTTTAAGTGAATAGTTATAATGCCGTGTTTACAATATTTTTATAAATATTACACACACACACACACACATACATACACATGCAACACTTTTATAAATTTTATATAGTTTATATATCACATTTATATAAACATTATAAATATTATATATTTATATAAAAATTTATATGTTATATAAATGTTTATAAAAATGTATAAACATTTTATAAGTTATATAAATGTATATAAACAATTATATAAATGGATAATATTATGTAAATGTTGTATAAATATTTCTAAACATCAACACATATGTATAAATATTTATATATAACTTTATATGTTTATATAAACATATCAATGTTTATATATAATGTTATACATTTATATATATTAAAGTATACACATTTATATATAATGTCATAAGATTATATAAATATATAAATATTAATATATAATGTTATGTGTTTTTAATATTTATATAAATATTATATTGTTACAAATTGAGCATACTATTTTCCAAAACAATATACCTCTCATGCTATATTTTCTTTTTGAAAATATATTTTTGTTTTAATTTTTTATTTTTTTCAAATCATGAAATATACAAGAAGAATAAAAGTATTTTTTGAGTTTACTATAAAGTAGAAATCTTTTATTTTAATATATTTTTAATATGAATATTTACTTATTTAGGTAATTTTTTAAAAAAATATAATTTTAATGCACCATAACATAATTTTCCCAACATCTAATACCATCTAACAACAATATCAAAATATTTTCAAACAATATTAAACTAGAAAAAAAGTGTTTACTAATCAGCATCACCATGAGTAACTCATATTTTATATTTATTTTAGGATGGTTTTTTTTACATGGAAAAAATTATTTTTTTTAATTTTATCAAAATTAAGGAGGTTGTAAAAAAGCATGAACAATATCAAATTTAATGAATTTGATTTTATCACTATTATACAATAAACACAAACAGAACACTCATGTGTTTTAATTCTTATTTATTTGTTAGCATAGACTTGTAATTTATTTTAATTTGGACTGTTAATTGGAAGTAAATTTTAATATCTTATAATTTGGACAGTTAATTGGGTGTAAATTTTAATTTTTTATAATTTGACTGTTAATTATAATTTATTATATTTTGAAACTTTAAATTAATTTAGAATCTATTATATTTTTTGTAAAGTTTTCAAATAGCAAATTAAATGATTTGTAAAGCATGAGAAACAAATTTTAGTATAGCATCATTTTGCACATCAATATTCTCTTAGTTACACATATATTTATTTGAATGTGTGAAAGAATAGCAAAACTCGATAATTCTTTCACTAATTATGAATATTCTTGATTATATGCGTATTCTAATTTGAGTTGGATATAAGTTTGAAGCAAATAATTAATAATTTTTATAATTTTTAAAATATAATTTTTAGATTTTATCTCTTGATAAAATAAAAATTTATTATATTTTAACATTACACAAAGTAAACTTGATAATTCAAGTAGTACAAGTTGAGTTGGTATTCACCTGCAAACTAAGCAACAAAGATCTAGGTTGAGTATTTTTGGCCTTACTAAATCAATGTGAGCAACCAAACTCTCTAAGAATTCATTTTGCATTACTTAATTGCTAATTAAACAAATAAATATTTTGCCTTAACCCAAAATAGGATTTCTAACAAAAGCATAATAAATAGTCAAAACTTCCACCACTTGTAAACTCTTATTAATCATAGACCAGAAAATATATGATTTGCTTTTAATTAAATTGTTCATAAATAAATAAAAAATATTGTGTTAAATGATAATTTAAACAATAAGATTTAAGATGATAGTGACATTTCATCCTATGCATTATTTGTGATCAGCTAGCATTCATAAAAATTTTATATAAAACTAATATCAATATTTTCTCAAGTAAGCTTGGTATTTATGATGTATGTATTCCATCTTTAATGAAAGTTGAGGTGTTAAATTGTTTTTCATGGTTTATGGTCTTGTACATAAAGGTTCATAAACCTATTTCTAATTTTTAAATATCTATAACTTAATTTATGGAGTTTTGTATGGAAAAATGCATTTTAAATAAAAAATATAAAATATAATGCTGGTTTGAAAAATATTACCACCTTAGTGTGTCTGGAAACATCGTGGCAATGGCCATCATTCACAATGATGGTCATTGCCATGCTATTAAATTTTAAAAATCAGAGGCCAACATTGTGAATGGAAGCTAATGAATTTTATAATTTTCAAATGCCTCATTGGGAATGACAGCTATTTAATTAAACCAATGGTTGTCTTCACAATGCAAGCATTTGAATTTTAATAATTTTCAAATGCTAGCATTAGGAACGATGACTATTTAATTAAACCAATGGTCATCGTTCTCAATGCCAAATATTGAATTTTAAAATTTTTCATATGTGAGTGGTGAATTTGAAGTTGGGTAAGTTTTTAATTCAAAATCCAAATTGTAAAAGGCTACAAAGATTTACTCAATATGAGTACACCATGAGTTTGTTATAGTTGCCTCCTCAAAAAAATTACTAGTTTTAAGATGTAAGAAGGCCAGAGTATATCAATATCAATAAAAGTTGCATGCCATGGTTGTAAAAGATATTAATTTATTTGTGATCAACAAATATAAAGGAATGCATACTTGTGTAAATTTTTGTTTAAACCGATACCATCATCAACTAGAGTTAAAGTTGGGTGCTACTCATATAGAATCTATAATTATGGCAAAATTTATATTGTCCTCTGCTACTATTCAAGTAATCATGATGGAGAAATGGGGATATACAATTTCATATAAAAAAGTATTGGATGGGAAGCATAAGGTATTTAGACACTTATTTGATGATTTTATTTAATCATATATAGATCTCCAACATTTGTTCTTGGCCATAGAATAAGCCAATCCTAGATGTGTTGTTATTTGGAAAACCATCTTTCATAGTGTGTCAACAATGAGACATATCAGTGCATGTTCTGGTCATTCAAGCCATCTATTGAAGGGTTCACAAATTATCATCCTATACTAAGTATTAATGGTACACATTTGTATGAGAAGTATAAAGAGACATTGTTGATTTCTATGAGATGTGA
Organism: Sapria himalayana; assembly: GCA_029783825.1. Taxonomy (NCBI): domain Eukaryota; kingdom Viridiplantae; phylum Streptophyta; class Magnoliopsida; order Malpighiales; family Rafflesiaceae; genus Sapria; species Sapria himalayana. The sequence goes on from JAREIK010002055.1 coordinate 74,567, forward strand.
CAGAAATAATTAGTTATTCCTATTGACATTTGCTATTATAGAAGTCGAGAATATTGATAGTTGGGGAATTTTAATGGCACGTATCAAAAATAGTGTAGCTTAACAGACATGGATTTGTGTTATATCTGATAGACATCTAGGTATTGTAGCAGCTATGAGTGATCATCATCTTAATTTGGATGCACCATATGGCTATCACAAGATCTATATGCATCATCTTGCAAGCAATTTTATGACCAACTTCAAAGATAAACTCTTAAAAAATTTGATCTGCAAAGTAGATGTTGCAACAACAACACGGAAGATGAATAGGCATATGGCTACAATTTGGAGAATTAATTCTGAAGCACGAAAATGGTTAGAGGTTTTCCCTCTTCCGTTATGGGTACTTTCACATGATGGAGGTCGAAAATATGGAATAATGATAACCAATATGTCAAAGGTATTTAATAGGGAACATAAAGGGGCTCATAGCTTACCAATCACTATATTAGTTCAGTTAATATTTTCTTTCATTAACAGTTACTTTGTTGCAAGAAGGGAACAAGGTGCTAATAGATTGGCATCAGATGAGCAGTTCACACCATATGTTGATACTCACATTCAAGGTTATGTGGTTAAGGTTGAATTAATAGAAATTATTCTTTATAATTACATATAGGGCATATTTTCATGTAAGGTCCAAGAGACCTCGACATAAATGACAAGAAATGCACATGTGGTAAGACACTGAAATATGGATTTCCATGTAGCCAAAACATAGCAACATGTCAGCATCAATGTGTTGATTTTTAGTTATTTGTTCAAGGCAACTACACTACGTAGTCCTACTATGACACTTGGGCAATCTTGTTTTATCCTATATTCAAAGAAGATGAATGACTTTTTTATGATGGTCCAATGATTATAGTTACTAGGTCAATGAAATAACAAAGTCAATGGCTATCCTAAATCAATTCGTTTGCATAATGAAATATACATTAGGGAGGAGAAAACTAAGATAAAATGTAGGTTGTGCAAACAAGAGGATCACAATCAGTGGTCTTGTAAGAATATAAATCAAGTTTAGTTGTTTATTTGTAAATGAGGCCTCACATTTTTGTTGTTATTCGGTATAAGACTTATGTACTAATATTAATTTCTTGTAAATGAGACCCTGAATATTTTGTTGTTGTCTTATATCAGACTTATTCTATTGAGTGAAACATTCTTATTCTATGTGTGTATTATAAAATATCATTGTGATTAATATTGACCACCATGTTTGAAAATTATTCTAGATTTATTATAGCTTATAGATATGGCTAGTGGGTTTCATGATGTGGATCTATTGGATACATCTTTCTTTGTATTGCAAGATAGACACTAGTGACCAAATTAGTTGGTGCATTTGTGCTGGCCTCTCTTATGTGGTTTCTCTACTAGAACTAGGAATGCTATCTATCACGTCAAACCTGCTAACTGTGAGTCCATATAAGATATTTGTTATTGCATTAAAAGTTATTAGTGACCAAATTATTATCCAGAATAATCTACTTCATCAGTTCTATCACCTGATCAAATAATTTCTCAGACATATGATTTTCCAACTTCATGCTCATAAATCGAGCGACAAGTGACAATTAGGAATGTGTTGAAACTATATGACTTTCAACATTAATTTATGTTTGTTCATGACTATAATAACTATTTTTATATATCTATGAATATGGTTGTGTGTCCCCAAATTTTTTGGGTAGAATTTTAGTCTATTATAGGTATGTAAAAGCCTTGGCTGGTCCTCCATGGTGCTGGGAACAACACCTTAGCTTCTGAAGATGTGATATGAACCAAAAAAATTAATTCCAAGCAAAAGTAGGTTTGTTCTTGACACTATTATTTTGTGTAGATTTTCATCATCACAGTTCAAATATGTATCGTCGCAATTCAGATATGTGTCGTCACAATTTATATTTGCGTCGTCATAGTTTAGATATGTGTCATTGCAGTTCAGATTTGCATCATTGTAGTTCATATATGCATCGTCATAGTTCAGATCTGCTACTACTTGTTATCAATTATTGGTTTGTAAATGTAGTATGTTATGCTCTAGTTTGTAGGTGTGACAATGTTCTCTATTTGCGTGAACTATCAAAGGAAATAGAACTAGAAATGCCGACCATGCCTGAGAGACCTATATGCGTGTTATTTAAGTCCTAGATTATTTTCTTCTATTATTTTTGATGGTATGTGTATTTGCATTAAAGTAAAAGTGTGTGTGTCATCCAAGGCTATGTGAGTATATATACGTACATATAATATTAAAGTATATAAGTACATATATACTTGGTATAAATGTACGTATATACTGAGTATATATCTATGTATATACTGAGTATATAAGTAAGTATATACTGAGTATATATGTTTGTATATACTGAGTATATTTGTATGTATATACTCAGTATATACATACATATATACGATAGTATATACGTGTTTATATACTCACTATATAAGTATTTATATATTGTAGTATATACGTACATATATACTCGGTATATATGTACTTTTATACTATAGTATATACGTATGTATATACTGATTATATACAAAGTGGGTGCATATATTTATTTGCAAACATATATATATTATCATACATACACACCGATTAATTCACAGACACTTTTGAATATATAATTCTTCGGGCTGGTCTAGTCATCATCATGCATTACTTACTGATGCAGGTAATAAAAGCCATGGATCTTAGATTTTCTCTAAAGCTGTAGGATGAAGATATTTCTAGTCCAGGTCAGCCAGGCAGAAATAGGTTGGTCTTAAAAATCTTAGTAATTGTGTTAATATGTAATTATCACATGGTACGAAGCAAACATATGAGTAAATAAGTTTTCTTGCTGTTAGTTCTGCAATGATTGATTCTAATTGTACTAGGGCTTAGGATGATGATGATGATTCTCATGTAGTGTCGTGTAATTCTGGTCTAGGAGAAATATCGGGTCCTATTTTGGGAGAAGCAGCTTCCCACCTCGTCAAAAACTTGCTTAATCTCAAAATGAGTGGTTAGTAGGGAAATAAGTATATGTGAAATGCTAGTATATATCGGGTCCTAATTTGTACTCAGTATATATGTACACATAATAGTGTAGTTTTTATGTACATATACTACCGTAATATATGTACGAGTGAAATGCTAGTGTATGTACATATATACTATAGTATTATATATTTATCAAAACATTTTTTATTTTGATTGATTGAGTGGTTTAAATTTTGTATAGATATGGTACAACATTGTTCCCCATAGAAAGCTTCTATAAATGAAAAGATTTTTCACTAGACATGATGTGTCGTAACTCCGATAGCTTTGTCGCAGCAGAAAAATAGTGATCGGAGGAGCAGAGAGAGAGAAAGCAATGTCAATGCACTGATAGATTATACTTTATACACAATTGGTAGATACATTGATGAACAAGATGTAATAAAATTTTCTTATTTTTTTGTTTTAATTATGTAAAATATTATATTAGAATAATTTATTAAATAATTTTTTTAATTATAAATTATCATTTATAGTTTCTATTTTTATTCAATTTAATATAAAAATATTAAATTATTTAATTAAATTTTTGTTGAAGCTGTATAACTATCAACTTTAATTTGTATTTGTTCATGTCTATAATAACTATATATATATATATGAATATGTTTGTGTGTCCCCAAATTTTTTGGGTAGAGTTTTAGCCTATTATAGGTATGTAAAAGCCTTGGCTGGTCTTCCATGGTGATGAGAACAACACCTTAGCTTCTGAAGCTGTGAGATGAACCAAAAAAAGTAATTCCACGCAAACGTAGGTTTGTTCTTATCACTTTTATTTTGTGCAGATCTGCATCATCACAGTTCACATATGGTCATCGCAGTAGAGATCTTTGACTACTTGTTATTGGTTATTTGTTTGTAAATGTAGTATGTTATGCTCCATGTGTAGGTGTAACAATGTTCTTTATTTGTCTGGAGTACCAAAGGAAGAAGAACTAGAAATGCTAACCATGCTTGAGAGTCCTATATGCGTATTTTTTATGTCTTAGATTATTTTCTTCTTTTGTCTTTGATGGCATGTGTATTTGCATTAAAGTACATGTGTGTGTTTCATCCAAGGCTATGTGAGTATTTAAACGTGCATATAATACTGTAGTATATACATACAAATATACTTAGTATAAACGTACATATATACTGAGTATATATCTATGTATATACCAAGTATATACATAAGTGGGTGCATATATTTATTTGTAGACATCTATATATTGTCATACATACACACCCATTTACACACAGACACTTTTGAATATATAATTGCTCGGGTTGGTCTGGTCATCATCGTGCATTGCTTACTGATGTAAGTAATAAAAGCCATGGATATTAGAATTTCCAAAAAGCTATGGAATGAAGATATTTCTGGTCCAGGCCAACCAAGAAGATAAAGGGTGGTCTTAAAAATCTTAGTATTTGTGTTGATATGCAATTATCACATGGTACAAAGCAAACGTATGAGTAAATAAGTTTTCTTACTCTTGGTTCTACAATGATTGGTTCAATTTGTACTAGGGCTTAGGATGATGATGATGATGATGATGATGCTCGTGTAGTGTTGTGTAATTCTAGTCCAGGAAGAATATCGGGTCCTATTTTGATAAGGCTGCTCGCCGCCTCATCAAAAACTCACTCAATCTCAAAACGAGTGGTTGGTATAAAAGTTAATCAGTCAAGCATCATCGCCCGCCCCATTTTTATTATTAGCGGCAGCAGTAGTGGCAGCAGCGGCAGTGGCGGTAGTTGTGGTAGTGGTGGAAGCGTCAATAGCAGCAGCGGCGGCGGTGGTGACAGCAACGGCAGCAGCAGTAGCAGCGGCGGCTGCAACAGCATGAGCGGTAGCAGTAGTGAGAGTAGCAGCAATAGAAACAAATGTGCTATATACATACGTATATACTCCGTATATACTTACATATAATACTACAGTAATTTATGTTCATATATACAGAGTATATTTGTACTAAGTATATATGTACACATAATTCTATATTTTTTATGTACATATACTATGGTAATATATACACGAATAAAATGCTAGTATATATGTACATATATACTGTAGTATTATATATTTATCAAAACATAATTTTTTTTATTTATTTTGATTTGATTGAGTTGTTTAAATTTCTTACAAATATGGTACCGCATTGTTCTCCATACAAAGCTAGTATAAGTGAAAAAAAATTTCATTAGCCATGATGTGCCGTGACTCAGACAGCTTTGTCACATCAGAAAAATGATGATCGGAGTACCAGATGGAGAGAAAGCAACGTCAATGCATGGATAGGTTATACTTTATGCACTATCAGTAGATACATTAATGAATAAGATGTAATAAAATTTTGTTATTTTTTTGTTTTAAATATGTAAAATATTGTATTAAAATATGTTATTAAATAATTTTATTTTTTGTTAATTATAAATTATCATTTATAGTTTCTATTTTTATTCAATTTAATATAAATATATAAAATTATTTAATTAAAAAATTTTAAAATATATTAAATTCTAAAAATAGTTTGAAATTAAAATAGATAGGGAATATTCCATAGCTAATTAAGCTAGAAATATTTTATTTTAGCAAGTGAATTTTACCGTTGCTAAATTTATTTTGCTAACGACTATTTCCATCACTAAAATTTAGTGACGATCACTTTAGATTGGAAAAGCTTCCGTCATTATATTCATTTAGCGGCGAAAACTCTCATTTAGCTTGCTAATTTAACTAGAAAAATTATTTTGTTTGCTAGGGATTTTTTCCTCACTAAATTATTAGCTAGGGACACCTTCCCTCGCTAAATTTTAGCAACGAGCACTTTAGACCATGAATGATTCCATCATTAATCCGTCGTTATATCCCATTTAGTGATTGAAAATGCTCATTTAGCTAGAAAATTTTACCTAGCTATATGGGATTTTTCTTTTAGTGAACGACGAAGAGAGAAGAATCAAAATGAGATTATGGGAGCAACCTATAAAATCTTCCTCTTCTTGTTACAGGTAATATTATCATTTCTTTTCTTCTTCAGAATGCTATATACATATCTCTGTCTCTCTCAATTTGATTACCACTGGTAGAGTTTGGTTTTTACATAATATTTGGGTTTGATTTTTTTTTAAATTTTCTCCCAATTTTCCTTCTTTTTTCTTCTATTTTCATATCACTTATATGATTTTGACTCTACAGCATTAATGAAACAATAAATGGTCTGTGTAACCTTTGTTCTTTTGCTATTTAAATATTTAGGGTTTTATTGATTTCAAATACTAAATATTTGCATATAGTTTTCTGCTTCTGTAACTTAAGAAAAAAAATATTCTTAATTTTTTCTGCCTCTGTAACTTAAGAAAAAACAACCTTAATATTTATAGGTTCTAATTTTTTTGTCTCCAAAAATATTATAAACAGATAACTTTATATATAAACTTTTATATTTTATATATTCACATGACATTATATATAAATTTCAATACTTTAATACACACACACACACACACATGTAGTAGATTATATATAAACACTGATATGTTTATAGAAATATATAATGGCATATATAAATATTTATATGTATGTATTAATGTTTAAAAATATCTATACAACATTTACATTAAACTATCTATTTATATAATTTTTTATATAACAATTATATAACATATAAAATGTTTATACATTTTTGTTTACATTTATATAACATATTTATTTTTATATAAATATATAATATTTATAATTGTTTATATAAATGTGATATATATACTATATAATATTTATAATAGTGTTACATATATATAATTGAATATAAGTAACATTTATAAAAATATTTTAAACACAAATATTATATATAAATACTTGTATAATTATATAATCATATGACATTATATATAAAAGTATTTATACCTATATTTAGTTTTTATTGAAATAAAGTAATGAATGAGGCCATTTGAAAAAAAACTCTCTTTTGCAGATAAGAAAAAAGATGTAGCTGGCATAGTTGGTGTAATTGAGAAAGCTTGTCTTTATCAAAGTAAGGGGGGAGAGATGATGCACTCCACTGTCTCCCAATTGATAGAATGTATTGCATTGTGTCATTTACCAATATTCGAGAAGATAACACAAAGTCTGCTTGATACATTCGATGAGAACTTGAGGCATACCAACCCTCAGATACTAGTGGTCCTACACCTTGCAAGTTAATTTCATTCCAACATGACCCATTATATCATTATAGCTCCATTTATCTTCTTCCCCTTTAAACTTCACAAAACATAGCTATTAGTGCTCTGAAACCCTTTGTTTGAGCATACATGGTTCCTGTAGATAATGGTGATGTAGCCGGTGTGACCTCAAAGTACCTATAGCAACTTTTTGATCAAAACACTGATATTAGAAGGGGCTTTGCTTTAGCCATAAGAGTTCTTCCTTTTGGGTTATTGGCTCATAAATGGAGAGAGGTTGTCTTCAAGCTCTGTGAGATTAAGGTGCAGGGTGACGCCGAGACCAGAGATGTTGGAGCAAGGTTGAATGCTATTAGAGAGCTCATCTCTCTATCTCAAACACTTGCCCATAAAAGATTGGCTCCTAGTTCTCACTTACCCATCTATTATCTAATTAAGGAAAAGGTAATAGCTAGTTAATTTGAAGCTCTGGATGACTATTCTATCGATAATAGAGGAGATGTTGGTTAGTGGATTCGTGAAGCAGGCATTGAAGGTATCGAGGTGTGTGCTTAACTTTCTCTGTGATGTATCATCTTCTTCTTCAAAATCATATATAGCAGCTAAAAATGTGGAAGAAATCGAGGCAGTGACGTTCTTTGATGAAGACATGGCAACGAATGTGGTGACTGGCATTGCTAAGCAAGCTGTAGAGAAGATTGATAGATTACACAAGGTTGATGCAAGAACTCTGCAAAGGATTCTGCACAGTAAGAAGACCTTAGTCAAGTACATACCTTTCAGGGATAAACTTGAGTAGATTGTTCCATATAATGTAGATATACTATGGAGCGTGTGTATCACCATCTTCATCATCTATTGCTTGTTTTTTCTTTTTTCTTTTTATTTCACAATGTGCGTGCTTCATTGCAGGTGCCTACCATATGTTATTCTTGTTTCATGCAGCTACTCAAATTTCTTTGTTATAGTAAGGCTGTGATGTTAGGATTAGTTATTTCAATGGGTGGATTGTAAGATTCTCTAAGGATGGCATCAATATTTGTGCTACTGGACTATCTTTGTGAAGATAGAATTGAAGCCTCGCCGGAGGAGAGGCCTAGAGGGATCATTCTCTAACTTGATCTCTTGTGGATTTTCCAACATCACCGAGGATGTGACAGAGTTAATGTCCATACTTTTAAGGTATGGCATCATATTTTCTAATTGAAATTCTAACATTATGGGTGTTTATGAACACCGCTGTCAATTTCATGTAGGATCTAAAAAACCTTAGCTTTTTTGAAGTTTCTTATGAACATTGTATTTTGGTTTATGGTTTCCATGAATGATAGGAGAGAGAGAGAGAGAGAGAGGGGAGAGGGGAGAAAAAAGAAGAGAAAAAAATAGAAAAAATTTATTAAAATCAAAAAATGAATTTTTGAATATACAATCTTAGGCATGTGTGTGTGTGTGTGTGTGTGTGTGTATTGAAGTGTATACATGTAAGAAAAATAATAAAAAAAGTATTATTTTATAAGTTTGTGCCTTGTGGTACCTCACAAGTCAAATGCTCTCAAGTAAATTAAAAAAACTAAAGTAAATACTTAATAATCATGATAAATATATATATATATATATATATATATATATATATATATATATATATATATGTATGTACGTATGCAAGTATACAAGTATACACAATATTATGTGTATGGTATGGTTTGTGGCATCCTACAAGTTAAGTGCTCAAATAAATAAAAAACAAAAATACAATAATCATGATAAATAAATAAATAAATAAATAAATAAAAACACACACACACACAAATGTGTATAGATGCAAGAAAAATAAAAAAAATATGAGCATTCTTTTAAAAATTAGGGTTGGTTATTGTATAACAAAAGTAAAAAAAAATAAGGCATAAATGTACTGCCTGGCACACAAGACTCTTGCATAAGTCTGAGATTTGTGAGTTTAATATCTTGACAGTTTTATCCCTAAAAATCATGAAGATTATATTGTTACATCTAATAATTCACAAAGTAGTAAAAATAATAAAATTTTCTATTCTTGGACAAGATTACTTATTTTCATACAAATGCATGACCTCGTAATATATCTCATACTTCATGATATATACCTTAGGGTAAATATTGAGTATGATGCTTGAAATTGGGGTAGATTTTATCTTTATTAAGTTAAAATATCAGATTAACATCCATTTTTTTACATTGTTTTTTTATTATTTTTATTGTTTTTATTTTTCTATACATTGTTGTTTCATGTATGATCATAATTTATAATGGAGATGTATTTATTAGAAAATATATAATAATCAAATTATAATGAATTTATATTTAAAAATATCAAAGTATTGCACTCACACACAAAGTAAAATATCAATAATTTGAATGAAGATTTAAGATGGGTTAAATTTTCATACATTTTCTTAACAACTTGACAAGGAAGATGGTCATTGTAAAATTCAAGTGGGGAATGGAATACAAAGGTGAGCTACCTTGTGTCTTTCGTGTGCATTGCATTTTTTTCTCAATTTTTTTCTTTAGTTTCTTTTAGGTTTCCTTGCTTTGGTGGATTTCTATATGAACCTACAGTTGTGGAAGAATTCAATACCACGCAGCCTATTGTCATTTCAACTTTTATTTTCCTTTTGTTTGTCATTTTCTCACGAGTTTGTATAAGGAAATAATATGTTTTAAATAAAAAATCCAAAATATAATGCTAGTTTGTAAAATATTACCAAACTAATGTGTTTGGAAACAGTGTGGCAATTTGCATCATTGTGAATGAAAGATATTGCCATGCTATTGAATTTTAAAAATCAAAGACCGATATTGTGAATGCTGGTTATTTAATTTTAAAAATTTCAAAATCTAGGCATTGGGAAAAATAGAAGAGTGTGTGGCATCCAACCTAGTGAAAAACAAGGTTGAATAAGCCGTATCCATGGATATTTGTTCCAAAAGTACATCCACCACCTTGGTTTCCCCTACAAATATCACTCCAGTTCTCAAAAATTCATACCTGAAAGAAGACATAAAACCTCTCACCGTAGCCAACTCTTCTCCTCCTCCATTTCTTTCTTTCAATCAATTTGAACCATTGGGGAAGGACTTAAGCTTGCCATTATAAACACGGACAAAGAATAAAGATGTGGTGAGGGTTTTAAAGGCAATGGAGAGGAAGAACAGAAACATCGTGATTACAGAAGAGTGTGTGGCAAGGATAGAGAGCATGGTAAGAGGAGTGAGTGAGAAAATGGAAATGGTTAGATTAGTAACATTTCCTCTGTTCTCTTTTATGAATCATTCAAAAGTAGATGTTGACCATAAATTTATGGTGCTTAAATGCATCGTAGATGGTTATTCAAAAAGAAGAGTTATTTTATATGTGGGTGATCTTAAATGGGTCTCTGATATCTGGCCAAATTATGGTTAGCAAGCAGGTAACAACATTATAAAGTACATTATCACAGAGATACAAAGTATGATCTGCAGAATAGGTGGTGAGGCTAGAAATGTATGGCTCATGGGAATTACCACAATCCAAACTTACATCAAGTATAAAGCAGGCTTTCTCTCTCTGGAGACTATTTGGGAACTTTATCTAGTCACGGTTCAGTTGGAAGCTTGAATCTTAGCCTTAATCTCAACGGGTAAAATGATTCTATTTTTTTTACTTTTTTCTCTCAGATTTCTCTAGTGCAATATATCAATTACTTACCCTACCCATCAATGCCTCAAATACACACCCACAAAGACACGCACACACACATACACCCACACACTCATTCATATGTACCGTCATGTCGACTTTTGTATATATGTGTGCATACATACTTCATATTTCACTAAACGCACATTTGATAAAGTTATAAAAAAAATTGGTGCAAGAGCAAAACAACTACATATGAGAGTGGCAATGGATGGAAAAAGATTGAAACTGGATTACTTACAAAAAGTGCAACATACAACCCCAATTGCTCCATTAACTTCGACAAATAAACTCATGTTCGGAATAATGAGTTCATTTTTGTAGGTTCTGCTTGCTCAAGTTTACAGTTGTGGCTCCTCCGGTATAAATAAGAAAAGATGGGCGATGATAAGGTGCCTATTTGTTTTTATATATGAAATATGGCCTTGTCATACTTGGATGTATCTATAACATCTTCTTCCTATTAAATGAATTGTTTTTTTTCTTTAATCATGATTTAGAGTGATCCTGTCAACTTCAACAAATCAAGAGATCTTTCCACAAGTTACTTCTCTATTTCAATCTAGAGAAAACTATCAAGTTAAATTCATCTTCATCATCTTCTATTTTTGCATCATTTCTTTATCAAACCACCAACTAAACTTTGGCTACTCACTTGGAAATCTATATGGCCAAGATGCAATATTGAAAGTAGAAATGAATCCAAACTAGATCTCATGCCAAACCCAAATTCAAGCCCAAATTCGGCATCATCAAGTGAGGTAGATTTTGAATACGGTCTTGATTTTTAAAATTCAATAGCATGGTAATGACCATCATTCACAATGACGACCATTGCCACACTATTTCCAAACAAACTACTTTGGTAATATTTTTCAAACAAGCATCATATTTTGAAATTTTAATTTAAAACATATTAATTTCGTACTAAACTCCTTTCTAACTTTCTTTTAATTAAACATGGACTAATGCATGAACCTGGGCAACAAAGAAGAATATATTGATGGATAGTTGATTAGAAATCTTGGAGAAATCTTGATTCAGTAATTTAAAATTAAACTCATGATTATCTCGTTTTGTGAAATTTCTAACAAATGGTAGTTGGAGTTACATGCACTAGTCTATTTGTTTATCAATAGCATTGTGTTGTGTTCTTTATTGGTTTGTAAATGTGGTATGTCATGATCCATGAGCAGGTGTAACAATGTTCTTTATCTGAGTGGAGTATTAGAGGACAAAGAACTAGAAGATGCTGACCATGCCTAAGAGAATTATATGGGTATTTTTAAGCCCTATTTTATTACCTTCTATTGTCTTTGATGGTATCTGTATCTGCATGAAAGTACATGTGTCAATATTTACACACACACACAAAGGGACAGTACATACATGAAAAGTATACATACAAGCAACTAATCGCAAGGTTAAAATAATGATGTTGAAGAGCAGCTAGATACAAAAAGGGCATAGGTAGATACAAGGAAGTAGTAGGAGGTGGAGAAGAAATGGAGACTAAAACTAAAAAAAGCAATGCAGATGGCAATGGAGGAACATGCTCGGGTGCTAGAGCAGTATAAAGATTTTGAGGACCTGGTGGAGAGAAAGCAACATCAATTTTATTAATAGATTATACTTTGTGCACTATCATTAGATACATTGATGAAGAATAATATGTAATCAAGTTTTTTGTTATGTTTCTATTTTAACTATGTAACATATTGTATTGGAATATTATCTTAACTGATTTTAATTTTTGTTCCATATAAATAATTGTGTATAGTTTATGTTTTATTAAATTTAATATAAAAATTTTAAATTATGTAATTAAATTTTATGTAAATAATTAAAAATGTGAAAATAATTTTTGAATGAAAATAGCTAGAGAATTTAACCTCACTAATTTAGCTAGGGAAATTACCCTTGCTAATTTAGCTAGGGAATTTGCCCTTGCTAATTTTTCTAGGGAAATTTACCCTACTAATTTAACTAGGGAATTTTCCCTTACAAGTTTTGCGAAGGAATATTCCTTTGCTAATTTGCTAGGGATTATATTTCCTTATCAATTTTTATGACAAGCACTTGAGCTTGGGAATGGTTCCATCGTTAGTCTGTTGTTATATCCAATTTAGCAAAGAAAAAAATGTATTTAGCTAGGGTATTTTTTTCAAGCTACCTAGGATTTTTTTGTAGTGAGACAAACATACAGATGGTAAGTTGGTCATGCAGTATGATAGTCGAGCAAATAGAACAACAAACAGATAGATAGATAAATAGATAAACTATATGTTCTTATAGACTAATTGACAAACTAACTGAAAGACAAACAATAGACAGGTAAACAAACATACGAAAGATAGATTAACTGATATAATTAATGACCAACTAATAGATAAATTAAGAATTATACAAATAGTTTGAGAGACAAGAATGATAAATAGATTGATAGACAACAATATAATCAAATTAATTGGCAGATTGATAAAAAAATTGATAGATAGATTAATATACAAATAGATAGAAAGCTAGATAAAAATATAGATAGATAAATAGATAGACAGAAAGATTCAATAAATAGATAGGTAAATAGATAGAAAGATAGATAGTCAGAAAGATAAATAGATAGATAGATAGACAGAAAGAAATAGATGGATAGGAAGATAGATAGACTAATAGACAAATTGATAGATAGATAGATAGAAGTATATATAGACAAGTAGTGAAATAGATATTTATAGATAGATAGATAGACAGACAGATATATATATATATAGATAAATAGATAGATAGACATTTAGATAGATAGATTAGTTGATAAATAGATATATAGAAAGAATGGTAGATAGATATATGATAGATAAACAAAAGGATAAATAGATAGATAGATAAATAGATAGATAGACAGATAGATAGACAAATAAATAGACAAATAAATAGACAGAGAGATAGACATATATATAAATAATAGATAGACAAATAGATAGATAGATAGATAAATAGATAAACATAGATAGATGATAAATAAATAGATAGATAAATATACACATAGATAGACACATAGATACAAAGATACATAGACAGATAGATATACAGACAAATAGATAGTTTAATAGAGAAATATATAGATAGATATATAGACAGATAGATGGATATATAAATAAATAGATAGATAGATAGATAGACGGATTGATATATGAATAATAGATAGATAAATAGATAGACAGACAGATAGATTGATTGATTGATTGAAAGATTGATAGATAGATAAATAGAAGGATAGTTATATTGACTAATAGATAAATAGATAGGTATATAGAATGATAGATAAATAGAATAATAAACATATATACAAATAGATAGATAGATAGATAGACAGATAGATAGATAGATAGATATACAGATAGAAAAAGAGATAGATAGACAAATAGATAGAACACAAATAGATAGGTAGGTAGATAGATAGTTATTTAGATAGACACACATATAAATAGATAGATAGGTGGATAAATAGAAAAATAGATAGATAAATAGATTGATATTATATATATATATATATATATATATATATATTGATAGACAAACAGATAGACATTTAGATAAACAAATAGATAAATAGATAGATAGATGATATATAAAAAGACGGATAGATATGCATTCATAAAACAAATAGACAGACAGATAATCAGACAATGAGGTAGGCAAATAGTCAATCAAGCAGACATTATAAAAGAGACAGATAGATAGACAATCAGGTTGGCTGATAGTTAAAAGGTAGACAATAGATATATAGATAGACAAATAGATTGTCAGTTAGTTAGTCATTTATTTATATAATCAAATAGATAGATAGATAGACATATATATAGATATATAGATAGACGTATAGATATACAGATAGAGAAATAGAAAGATTTAATTATTAACAGATTCATAGATATTTTTATAGACAAATTAATTGATAGATTGATATAGAGATTGAGAAACAAATAGATTGACAGATTGATAGATATTTAGATAGATAAATAGATAGACAGATTGAAAGAAAGAAAGATAGATATACAAATATATAGATAGATAGAAAAATAAATATATCGACAAATAGGTATATAGATAAATATATAGACAGATTGATAAAAAGATAGGCATATAGATAAACGAATAGATGAATAAATCGATAGATAGTTCGATAGACGATAGATAAATAGACAGATATATTGATTGATTGATTGACAAATATGTAGATAGATTGATAGATAGATTAATAGATAAATATATAGACAAATAGATAGAAATGTATATAAATAGATTGATTGATTGATATACAAATAGATATAGATAGATAAATAAATAAATGTATAGAAAAAAGATAAATAGATAGACAGATAGATACACAGATAGATAGATAAATAAATAGATAGATAGAGAGATAGATAGACAGATAGGTAGATAGATTAATACAAAAATTGATAGACAACTATATAGATAGATAGATAGATAGACAAATAGATAGAAAGATAGATAAATAGATAGATAGTGAGATAGACAAATAGATATACAAATAGATAGATATAGAGATAAAAAGATAGACAGATAGATATAGAGATAAGTAGATAGTTAGATAGACAGATAGATAGACCAATAGATAGATAATTTGGTAAATAGTTTGATAAACAGATTGATTTACAGATTGATCAACAAATTAATTGACAGATTGATATACAAATTTATATCAAAATTCATATATAGATATATAGACAAATAAATACATAGACATACAGAGATATAGATAGATAGATAAATAGACATATAGATAGAAAGTTATATCGAGAGATTGACAGATATATAGACAAATAGATTGACTGATAGATTGACAGATAGATAAACAAATAGATAGACATATATATAGATTGATTGATTGAAATAGATAGAGTGACATATAGATAGATAGACAGATAGAAAAATAAATAAATATATAGATATACTTTTTATAGACTGATAGACAGACAAATAGATAGACAAATCGATAGATAGAGAGATGGATGGACAGATAGAAAGATAGGTAGATAATAGAAATAAAGAAAAATAGATAGATAGGCATATAGTTAGAGAGATACATAGAAAGATAGTTAGACAAATGCATAAAAAGAAATACAAATAGACAAACATACAAAATAATATATTGATTGATTGATAGTTAAATAAATAGATAGATAAACATAATATAGATAGATAGATAGATATAAAAATAGATAGAATGATAGACAAATAGACAAATAAATAGATATATATATATAATATATATATATATATATATATATATATATAGACAGATAGATAGACATATATAAAGATAAATAGATAGATATACATATATATAGAAAGAAAGAAAGATAGATAGATAAACTGATAGATAGAACAAATATATAGACAACTAGAAAGATAGATTGATAGACAGCTAATTTGACAAATACATTGAAAGATAGATAGTCAGATAGATAGACAGACAGATAAATAGATAAATAGATAGATAGAAAGACATAAGATTGATATATAGAAAAATCTACAAATAGATACATTGATAGAGATAGATGGATAGACATAAGATAAATAGATAGAAAAATCTACAAATAGATACATTGATAGATAGACAAAAGATAGATAGATAGACAAATAGATGGAGACATTATTATATAGATACATAGATTATAAGATAGATAGATAGATAGATTGATAGACACATAGATAGATAGATAGATAGACAAATAGATAGATAGAATACAAATGGAAAGACATTTATATAGACAGTCACATAGATAGATGGATAGATGGACAGATAGTTCGACAGATATATAGATAGATAAATAGACAAATAGATAGATAGACATATAGATAGTTAGGTCAGTAGATTGATAGACAAATAGATAGATAGATTGACACATAGATAGATAGATAGAAATACAGATAGATAGATAAATTGATAGATATAAAAATAGATAAATATAAAGATTGATAGACATATTGATAAATAGATAGATAGGTAGATAGATGGATAGATAGACAGACAGATAGATAGACGGATAGATAGATAAATAAATATATAGATAGATAAATAGATAGTAAATAGATAGATAAATAGAGAACAGATAGAAATATAGATAGATAGATAGTTAGACAGATAAATAAAGAGCTATATAGATAGATACTTAACCGACATATATATAGATAGACAAATAGATAAGTAGACATATAGATAGATCGATAGACTATTAGTTAGTAAGGCTGGCAGAAAAGCAGGCCGAAAGGTACGTAGATACACCTGTAGATAGATAGGCAGATAGATTTTCAGACATGCATACATATATATAGACAAGCAAACAAACAATCGACAAATAGATATAGACAGACAAACAACTAATAGACAGTTAGATAGTCATATATAGGGATAGATAGATAGTTTGATAGATGATTGAAAGATATATTATTATATAGAAAGATTGATAGAAATATAGATAGATAAATAGATAGAGAGATAGACAAATAGATAGTCAGATTGTATACATATAGATAGACAAATAGATTGACATATAGTTAGATAAATATATAGACAGGTTGATAGATAATGATAAATAGAATGATAAACAAATTGATAGTCAGATAGATAGATAGATCATTAGATAGATGAATATTTTTATAGATAGATTTATAAACATTTGATAGACATAGATATAAAGATTGATAGATAGTTAAATATATAGACAAAGAAATTGACATATTGTTAGATCGTTAGATAGTAATATAGATAGACAAATAGATGGAAAGTTACATAAATAGATTATTAGATAGAAAGATATATATAATATATATATATATATATATATATATATATGTATGTATGTATGTATGTATATATATATTATATATATATATTATATGTATATGTATTATATATATATATATATATATATATTATATTATTGATATTGATAGAAAATAGACAAAAAGGTAGATAAATAAATAGACAGATAAATAGATAGATTGATTGATTTATAGATAGATTAATAGATAAATAGATATACAGAAATATTGACAGATAGATAGATGATGGATGGATAGATAGATATATAAATTTACAAATAGATTAGAAAAATAGACAGATAGATAGATAGACAATATATAGACAAATAGATTGACATATAGTTAAATAGATAGATAAACTAATAGATAGTAAGATTTATAGATAGATAGAAAATAGACTATCGATGGATAGAAAGATTGATAATTAGTTCAAAAGAACGATAGAAAGATCAATAAACTATTGATAGATAAATAGATAAATTGATAGATATACTGATAGATATATAGATAGTTAGTTAGTTTGATAGATATATTGATACAGAGCTAGATAGATAGATAAATTGATAGAAAGATATATTGATTGATAGATATATTAATTGATAAATTGATAGATTGATTGATAGACCGATTAATAATAGACTCATTTATACATAGAATAATAGATAATTTATAAATTGATAGATAGATAGATTGATTGTTATTAGATAGATAGATAGATAGATTGAAGATAGCTAGATAGATGGATAGATAGAAAGACAAATATATAGATAGATAGTATATACATATATAGACAAATAAATACATAGATATATAAACATATAGATAGACTTATAGATAGTCATTTAAAGGTAGAAAGATAGATAGATAAATTGTTACATTGATTGATTGATTGATAGTAGATTGATAGATAGATTAATAGACAAATATATAGATATAAAGATATATAAAAATCTAGACAGATATTTAGACATATAGATAGAAAAATAAATAGATAGAAAGATTGATAGATACATAGATAGATAAATAGATAGATAGATGGATAGATAAACAAATAGATTTAAATAGATAGATAGATTATTAGATAGATACATAGGCTAAAGATAGATAGATAGATTGACAGATAGCTAGCTAGATAGATAGCAGATAGATATCAAAATAAATAAATATATATATATAGACAGATAGATAGACAAAAAGATAGA
>JAREIK010002056.1:0-27152 GCA_029783825.1 Sapria himalayana
TAGTTAAAATCTATATTTAACATGTAAGTTTAATATTTGTTCATTTAATTTGATATATTTATACATATAGTTATGTATAGATATAGATATAGTAAAATACTTTTTTATATACTACTATATACAAATATATATTAAATATAAGCTTTAAATTTAATATTAAAATATTATTATGCATAAAACTTTTAAATTATACAGAAAGTAAGATACAATTATTTATAGTTATAAATTAATTTACATATAATATAGATAGTTATTAATAGTTATATATAATTAAACAAATAGTTATATATAAATATATTTATACAAGTAGTGATAAGTAGTTATACGTAAATATATACAACATTATAAACAAATCTTTTCATTTAATTATATGAATACATATATGTATATATAGTTACCAATATAATTATATTTAATTATATAAAGTGTTACATATTTATATAAATATTTTAATATAGTTATACACATAATTATAAATATATATGTATTTCAGGATATAATTATATTTAACATTTATAAAGGTATAAATTTAGTAAAATATAATTATATATAGTTATATATTAGTATAAATATAGTATATATTTTTTTGAAATATCGTTATATAGAATTATACATATAGTTATATATTATTATATAGTTAAAATTTAGTTATATAAAGTTATAAATATAGTTATAAAGGTAGTTAACTTTATTATAAATATAGTTATACATACATTTATATAAAATGTCATATGATTATATAATTAAACATGTGTATCTATATAATATTTGTGAATAAAATATTTTTATAAATGTTACTTAAATTATATTATATTTAAATGTAACACTTTTATAAATACTATATAGTATATATATCACATTTATATAAACATTATAAATATTCTATATTTATATAAAAATATATATAATATAAATATTTACAAAATTGCATTATAATTTAATATTACATAATTGTTATATAAGAAAATATATAAATGGATAGTTTAATGTAAATTTTGTATAGATATTTATAAACATTATATGTTATATAAACATATCAATGTGTATTTATAATATGATCCATTTATATATATTTAAGTATAGACATTTATACATAATATCATTCGATTATATAAATTTATAAATGTTTATATATAATGTTATAGACATTTAAGATTAACATTAATTAAAAGTTTGATTTAACATAAATCATAATATTTATTAAAGTATAGACATTTATACATAATTTCATTTGATTATACAATTATAAACCATTAGCATTAAGTTTATTGGGATGCAAACATAATGTAATTGAAATTAAAATCACTAAAAACCTAATAATATAAACTATAGATGAACAAATTTTTAAAAATGAAAAATTATAGTTTAATTAATTGTGTCGAGTCGAAATAATGTTAGGTTAAAAAAATGAAGAAAAAATGAAGAAAATAGGAGGAGAAAAAATCTCTTATACCCGAATTTACTGAAAAATGAAATTCCGAAATATATAATTTAGAGAGACGAAGATGTGTGGAAGCAATTTGAAGGAGAAGAATAAAGAAAAACTTACCTGGATTTAGAAGTAAGATTAAAATTTTTATTTTTCGTGATTATAGTCAGCTCTGATTCAGAAAAATGGAGTTTCTATGATTTAGGGTTAAATGACTTAGCAAATAATTTTCAAATCAAAAAATTAAACAATAAAATAACTAACCAAAATAATGATCAGTAAATGATCATTGATAAAAAATCTATAAGGATCTGGAAGTTCACTTTACCGACAAATTTAAATGTTACTATGTTTTTGGTTGTTAAATGGTCGGTAATTAGTCAACAAATTTCTATTAGCTATTTCTATCCTAATTTTCTAACCAATTTCTGACCAATAACATTTGGTCGAGATTTATGGTGGTTATTCAGTCATGAAAAGGTTAGTAATTATAGACATAAATATTCTGTCGGTAGTTTGGTATGTAATTATGACCTTATAAATATATTGGATGACTATTGTTCTGACCATTTTTATTGGTTATATATTTTTGGTCGTTAAATCATCAGTAATCTTTCAGGAATATTTTTTGCTATTTCCCTCCAAATTTACAGACCATAATCTCGACCAAATATATTATGTCGATAGTTGGTTGGGAATTTAGTCGAGAGTATTTTTCTCTGATGTGCCTCTTTAGATCTCTAAATTGGTCGTGATTTGATCCGTAAATAACAACCTATATATTTCATCCTAAATGGTTGGTAAGTACGAAGATAAAAATAATTTGAAAAAACATGATACCGACCAATTATAGTAATAGGTTGTTAGGTCGGTAAACTGTTCGATAACCACTCTGTAGACTGATTTCCGACCAAAAACATTTGGTCGGTAATTATGGTGGGTCTTTGGTCACAAATTTGGTCGCTAGAAATTTTTTTAGATACACTTTTTTGGTCGCTAACTTGTCAGTTTTTGGTCGGTAATCACCGACCAAATTTTTTGGTAGGTATTTTAGTTGGTATTATCATATTTTTTAGTAGTAATAGATAGATAGATTGATTGATAGAAAGATGAGTATAGATATAAAGATAGATAAACAGACAAAAATATAGATAGAAAGATACATAGATAAACAGATAGATCAACATGTAGATAGAAAGTTTGACATATAGATAGGCAGATAGAGAAACCAAAAGACATATAGATAGACAAACAGATAGATAGATAGATAGATAGACAGATAGATAGACAGACAGATAGACAAACATATAGACAAACATATAGATAGATAGATAAATAGAAACAAAGATAGATAAGCATATAGATAGACAGAAAGATAGACAGACAAAAAGAGAGAGATATATATATATATATATATATAGACAAATAAATAGACATATAGATAGATAGATAAAAAAACATATACATGAATAGATTGACAGAAAGATAGACATATAGAAAGATAGACAGATAGATAGAAATATTAAAAAATAGATAGAGAGATAGACAAATAGATAGATATATAGATAGACGAACCAGATAGATAAAAAGATAGATAGATAGACAAATATATAAACATATAGATAGATAGATAGACATATAGACAAAAAATAGACCGATAGATAGACAGATAGGTATACAAATAGATAGATAGATAAATAGACAGATAGATAGACATATAGATAGATAGACAGACAAACATATAGATAGATATATAGATATATAGATATATAGACAGATAGATATTTAGATAAATAAATATATAGATAGATAGTTAGATAGACATATAGATAGATAGATAGTCAGATAAATAGATAAATAGATAAATAATTAGATAGACATATAGATTGACATAATGATAGACAAATATATTGATAGATTGAAATTTATATAAACATACATATATATAAATAGATATATAGATAGATATATAGAAAGATAGACAGATAGATAAGATAGATAGACAGACAGATAGAAATATAGATAGATAGATATATAAATAGATAAATATATAGATAGATAGAAAGATAGATATACATATAGATTAATATATATATAGACATATTGATAGATAGACATATAGATAGACAAATAGATAGTCAGATAGATAAATAGATAGATATAGATAAATAGATAGATATAGATAAATAGATAGACATGTAGATAGAAAAATATATCGATATATTGAAAGATATATAGACATATAGTCAGATAAATAGATATATAGATAGATAGATAGATAGTTAGAAAGATAGATAGACAGATAGATAGAGAGAGAGAGAGAGAGATAGATAGATAGATAGATAGATAGATAGATATATACATAGATAAATAGATAAATAGATAAATAGAGAGATAGACAACCCAGATAGATAAAAAGATAGATAGATAGACAAATATATAAACATATAGATATATATATAAATAGACATATAGATAGACAAATAGATAAACATATAGACAAAAAATAGAAAGATAGATAGAAAGATAGATAGACAGATAGATATACAAATAGATTGACAGATAGATATACAAATAGATAGATAGATAAATAGACAGATAGATAGACATATAGATAGATAGACACACAAACATATAGATAGATATATAGATATATAGATAGATAGATATATAGATAAATAAATATATACATAGATAGTTAGATAGACATATAGATAGATAGTCAGTTAAATAGATAGATAGATAGATAAATAATTAGATAGACAAATAGATTGACATATAGATAGACAAATATATTGATAGATTGAAATATATATAAACAAACATATAGATAAATAGATATATAGATAGATATATAGAAAGATAGACAGATAGTTAAGATAGATAGACAGATATATAGACATATAGATAGATAGATATACAGAAAGATAAATATATAGATAGATAGAGAGATAGATATATATATATATATATAGATTAATATATATATATATATATATATATAGACATATAGACAGACATATAGATAGACAAATCAGATAGTCAGATAGATAAATAGATAGTAAAATAGACAGATAGATAGACATATAGATAGACAAATATATCGATATATTGAAAGATATATAGACATACAGATAGATAAATAGATATATAGATAGATTGATAGGTAGTTAGATAGATAGATAGATAAACAGATAGATAGATAGATAGATCGATATATACATAGATAAATAGATAAATAGATAGATAGACCAAAATATATATAAATAAATAGATAAATAGATAGACATATAGACTAAAAATAGACATATAGATATACATATAGATATACAAATAGATATATAGATAAATAGACAGATAGATAGACATATAGATAGATAGACAGATAAACATATAGATAGATATATAGATATATAGATATATAGACAAATAGATATATAGATAAATAAATAAATAGATAGATAGTTAGATAAACATATAGATAGACATATAGATAGACAGATAAATAGATAGATAGATAAATAGATAGACAAATAGATTGACATATAGATAGACAAATATATTGATTGATTGAAATATATATAAACATACATATAGATAAATAGATATATAGAGAGATATCTAGAAAGATAGACAGATAGATAAGATAGATAGACAGATAGATAGATAGATAGATAAATAGATAGATATACAAACAGATAAATATATAGATAGATAAATAGATAGATATACATATATATTAATATATATATATATAGATAGACATATAGATAGACAAATAGATAATCAGATAGATATATAGATAGATAAACATATAGATAGACAAATATATTGATATATTGAAAGATATATATACATACAGATAGATAAATAGATATATAGATAGATAGATAGTTAGATAGATAGATAGACAGATAGACAAACTAATTGATAGACAGATAGTTAGAGAGAGAGAGAGAGAGATAGATAGATATATACATAGATAAATAGATAAATAGATAGATAGACCGAAATATATATAAATAAATAGATAAATATATAGACAAATAATTAGAAAAATTGAAAGTCATAGAGATAGATAGATAGAAATATAAAAAGATTAATAGATCGACTGAAAGATCAACAGATAGATAGATAGATAGACAAATAGTTAGATAGATAGATATATAAACAAAAAGATTGACAAATAGTTAGATAGATAAATAGATAAATAGACATACAAATAGATAAATAGATTGATTGACAAATAGATTGATATATAGATTTATCTAAAGACAGATGGATAATTAGATCGATAGACACCTTGATAAAGAAACAAACACACATATAGATAATTAGATAAACAAATTGATATAGATATAAATATACAGATATATACATTTATAGATATACAGATATAAATATAGATATTTAGATAGATAGATATACAAATAGATCTATAAACATATAGATATATAGATAGCCATATAGATGGACAGACATATAGATGGACAGATAGATAGATAGACAGATAGACACACAGATAGATATAGAGAAAGATTGGAAGATATATAAAAAGATAGATATATCAAATGATAAATATAAATATAAATAAATAAATATATATATATATATATATATATATATATATATATATATATAGATAAATGGAGACATTGACAGACATATAGATAGACAAATAGATATACAAATAGATAGGTACATAAATAGATACTCAAAGTGATTGATATATAGTTAGTTAGTTAGATATACTAATAGATCAAAAATTAGAGTGATAAATATATAAATAAATCGACAATTTGATATACATAATGATAGACATATAGATATACTAATAGTTAGATTAACAAATAGATAGACATATAGATATATTTATAGACAATTAGATAGACACATAAATAGACACACAGTTAGATTGATAGAGAGTTAGATAGACTAATAGATTGATAATTAGAAAGATAAATAGACAACAAAATAGACAGATAGATATACATAAAGATAGACATATAGATATATAGAAAGATATACAAACACATATACAATTAGAATGATAGACATATAGATATATAGATAGATTGATTGATAGAAAGATAGATAGATAGAAAGATAGATAGATAGATTGCTAGATAGATAGATAGATATATAGATATATAGATATCTATATAGTTAGATATATAGACTATAGATAGATAGTCATATAGAGAGATAGATAGTAAAATAGACAGATAGATATATAGACCAGATAGACAGAATGATAAACAGATAGATAGACAGATAGATAGACAGACAAGCAGATATATATAAAGATTGATAGATTGATAGACATATACATAGATTGCTAAATGGATAATCAAAAAAATAGATAGACAAATAAATACTAATAGATAGATGGATATATGATGGATAGAGAGACTGATAGATAGATAGATAGATGAATAGAATGTTGGATAGATTGGTAGATAGATAAATGGATAGATAGATGGATAGATTGATGTATATAAATAAACAAATATATTGATAGATAAAAAATTAGATAGATATATAATTAGAAAGATAGATAGACATATAGATAGAAAATTATGTATACAAATAGATATATAGATAGAGATATAAGTAGACAGATGCATAAAACTATAGATTAATAGACAGATAGATATATACATAGATAGGTACATAAAACTATAGATAAATAGACAGATAGATATATACATAGACAGATATAAAGACAAATAGATAGACATATTGATAGATAGATAGATAGACAGATAGATAGATGATTTGATACATAGATAGAATATAAATTACGCAGATCGATAGACAAACAAATAGACATATTGATAGATACTTGATAAATAAAAAGTTAGAAAGATAGATAACCATATAGATTGACAAATAGATAGACACAAAGATAGACAGAAAGATTAATAAATTGATAGATAGAAAGATTGATAGATAATTAGATCGTTAGACTCTAATTTAAATAGACACATAGAAAGATAGATTATTAAACAAATAGATTGACAGATAGATAGATAGATTGATAGACAGATAGATAGACAGATAAACATATAGATTGACTGATAGATAAATAGAAAGATAGATAGTCATATAGATTAATAGATAAATATATAGAAATACTTACAGCTAGACATGTAGATATTCATACATATAGCAGATCAAAAGTAGACAAATAGGCATATAAAAAGATAGACAGATTGAAAAAAATATATAGAAAAATAGATAGACATATATATAGATAGTGATATATACACATAGATAGATATACATGCAGATTGACAAACAAATAGACAAATAGACAAACAGACAAATACCCTGATAGTTAGATAGATAGACATGTACATGTATAGATAGATAGCCAGACAGATAGATAGTCTGATAGATAGATAGACAGACAATTAGTTAGACAAATAAATAGATAGAAAGTTAAAAAATAGACAAACATAGATAAAGACTAATAAGATTACAAATAGATAGATATAGAAAGACATATTGATTGATTGATTGACAGACAAATAAATAGAGAGAGAGATAGATTGATTGACAGACATATAGATAGAAATATAAATAAACATATCGATAGATATATAGATAAAAAGATAGATAAACATATAAATAAATATACTGACAAATAGATAGAAAGATAGGTAAACATACAAAAATTATAGAATGATAGATACACATGTAGATAGATAGATAGATTGAAAAACAAAAATTATATATAAATAGTTAAACAGATAAATAAATAGATAGATAGATAGATAGATAGATAGACAAAGAGACACGCATATAGACAGTCAGAAAGATAAACAAATAGAAAGTCTAATAAAAAGAAAGATAGATAGATAGATGTACATACAAATATATAGATAATTAGAAACATAGATATAAAGCCATATAGATCGGCATATAGATAGATGGATAAATAAATGGATATATAGACTGAATGATATATAGATAGAAAGGCCAATAGAAAGATGTATAGATAAATTGATAGATATTCATATAGATAGATGTCAGATAGATGTATAGATAGACATATAGATATATGAATTAATTTATGGATAGATAGAAGGATAGATAGATAGATAAATTGATAAAAAGATAAATGGATAGATAGATATATACATAGATAGGCAGATAGATAGATGGATTAATATATGGATATATAGGTGAATAGAAGGATGGATAGATTAATAGATATATGTTTAGATAGATAGATAGATAGATGGATTGATAGACATATAGATAGATGGATAGTTAGATAGATGTATATATAGATGTATAGATAGATGAATAGATAGATGGATGTATAGATGGTTAAATAAACAAATAGATATATGGATGGATAGATGGATAAATATACTTATAGATAGAATGATATATAAATAGATAGATAGAGAGAGAGATAAATAGATAGATAGATATATATATATATATACACAAAAAGATAGATAGATATATATATATATACACAAAAAGATAGATAGATATATATATATATATAGAAAGATAGACATATAAATAGATAAAAAGAAAGATAAATAGTAAATATATAAATATAGATATGTAGATAGATATAGAGACAAATAGAAATATAGATAGATTGTTAGATAAATATATAGATAGATAGAAATATAAAAAGATTCATTATTAGAGAGAGAGATAGATAGATACATATATACATAGATAGATAGATATATAGACAGAAAGACTAAATGAAAGATAGATAGATAAAAATATAGATTTATAAATTGATAGATAGATAGATATGTAGACAAATAAATAGATAGAAAGATATATATATATATATATATACAAATAGATAGATAAATAGGTAGACATAAAGATAGACAAATAAATAGATAGACAGATAAATAGAAAGAAAAATAGATAGACAGATAGATAGAGAGATATAGACAGATAGACAGACAGATAGATAGATAAATAGATAGGCAAATAGAAAGACAAATAGATAGATATATAGATAAATAGATAGACAGATATAAATATAAATAGTTTCTTAGATAGATAGATATATAGACTAATAGATAGTCAGATAGATAGATAAATAGATAGATAGATAGGCATATACAAAGATAGGTAAATAGATAATTAAATAGATATACAGATAGATAAAAAGATATATATATATAGACAAATAAATATGTAGGTAGGTAGATAGATATAAAGTCAAATAAATAGATAGATAGACAGACTGATATATATATATATATATATATACAAATAGATAGATAGACCGATAGATAGATAAGAAGATAGACTGATGGAAACATACATAGATAGAAATATAGATTGAAAGATAGATAGAGAGATAAATACACAGTCAGATAGAAAAACAGAAAGAAACTAGATAGTTAAAAATATATATAGACAGATAGATAGATAGATGGATTGAAAGATGGATTGAAAGATGGATAGGTAGATGGATAGATAGTTAGAAAATTAGTCAGACAAATTGATGCAAAGATAGATGGATAGATAGAACAATAAATTGATGGATAGATAAATAGATAGACATATAGATAGATATATAGTTAGACAAATCGATAGATTGATAAATAGATAGATAAACATAGAGATAGACCGATAGATAGATAATTCGATAGATAGATTGATATATCGACCGACAGACAAACAGATAGATAGATATATAGAAAAATAGATAGACAAAAATATATAAAGATAGATAAACATATTGATAGATTGATTGATAGACATGCAAATATATTTACATTAAGATAGATATATAGACTGAAAGATAGATAGACAAATAGACAGGCTGATAGACAAACATATAGATAGACAGACAGATGGTTGGATAGATAGATAGATATATAAACAAATAGATAGATAGACAAATAGACAATTAGATAGCCATACATATATATTGACAAATCGATAGATATATAGATAGAGAAATAAATACAAAGATAGATAGACACATACATAGATAGTTAGTCAAATAGATAGGATGATAAATATATTGATAAATAGTTAGATAGATAGACAGAAAGATAAATAGATTGATAGATAGATTAAGAGATTGATTAATAGATAGATATATATATATATATATATATATATATATATATAGATTGACAAATATATAGATAAATAGACAAATAGATAGACAGATAGATAGGTTGATTGAATAATAAAGAGATAATTAAACACATTGAAAAACTGATTAATAGAGAGATTGATAGACATATTGATAGCCAGATAAATAAACATATTTATAGATAGAATATAAATTGATTAATAGACAATTAGATAGATAGAAAAATAGATATATAGATAGATAGACAAATATATAAAAAGTTAGAAAGACAGATAGATAGAAAGATCGATAGTTAGATAGATAGTTAAATAGATGCAGAGGTATATAGATTGATTAATAAATAGATAGATAGATAGATCAAGAGATAGATACACAAATATATAAATAAATAGACAGATAGATAGATAACTAGATAGATCGATCGATAGATGGATAGATAAATAGACATATAGATACATAAATTGATAGGTAGAAAAATAGAAATATAGATAGACTAATAGATAGACATATAGATAGATAGATCACTAAGTAATATAGTTAGATATAGAAAGACTAATAGATAGACATATAGATAATAGATAGAGAGATTGATAGATAAATAGATAAATAGAAAGATAAATAGATAGATGGATAAAGAAAAAGATAGATAAATAAAGTGATAGATAGATATATAGATAAATAGATAGATAGATATATATAAACAAATATAGAGGCAGATAGATAGACAGACATACATATAAACATATATATAGATAGGTTGACAGATAGATTGAAAAATAGATATACAAATAGAAAGGCACATAGACTGAGAGATAGATAGATATATATATATATAAGGAGAGATAGATAAAAAGATAGATAAATAGATATATATACAAATATATATATATATATATATATTGATAGATTGAGCGATAGACATATAAATAGATAGATAGATAGTTAGATAGATAGATAGACATATAGATAAATATATTGATAGAGAGATCAAAGAACAAATAGATGGATATATAAATTGATACATAGAAAGATAGATAGATCCATATATAGATAGATATATAGATAAAGAGGTAAATAAATGGACAGATTGATAATGAGATTGCAAAATATATTGAGCGATTTATTGATAGACAGATTAATAGTCAGATAAATAGATAGATTAGTAGACAAATTGATTCATAGATTGATAGATAGATAGATCAAAAAATTGATAGATAGATAGATGTATTGATTGATAATAGATAAAATAACAGATAGATAGATAGATAAATAGATAGATAAATAGATAGATATTAAGATAGACAAATAGATAGATAGATAGATAGATACACAAATAGATAGATAGAGATATAGACAAAGAGATAGATAGACATATAGATAATAAATAGATAGACAGATATTCAGATAGATAGTCAGATAGATAAATAGATATAGACAGACAGACAGACAAATAGATAGATATAGATACTTATAGATAAATATACCAATAGATCTATAGATATATAGATATACAGATCATTGACAGATAAATAAAGAGATAGACAGACTTATAAATAGATAGATAGATAGATAGAAAAATAGATAAATAGCCAGATAGACATATAGACAGATAAACATACAAATAGACATCCATATAGGTAGAATGATATGTAGACCAATAGATAGATAGATAGACAAATAATTTGACAAACAGATAGACAACCAAATAAACATATAGATACATATACAAATAGATAGATAAATAGATAGATAGACAAATAGAAAGAAGGAAAAACACAGAGATAAAAATATATAGATGGTTAGATATATAGATAGACAAATAGATAGATAGATATATAGATTGATAGACTGAGAGATAAAAATTTAGAAAGATAGAAAGATAGATTGATTGATTGATAAATAGATTCATAGACAGATTGATATACATATTGTTAAAGAGGGTGATAGACATATTTTTTTATATGTCTATCTATTTGTCTAACTATATTTTTATCTATCTATCTATTTGTATGTCTTTTTATCTAGCTTTCTATCTATCTGTGTATCTCTTTGTCTTTCTATTATTCCAAGTATCTATTTATATGTCTATCAATTTGTCTGTATATCCATCTATCTATCTATATGTCTACCTACCTATTTATCTATATTTTAATCTGTCTATTTACCTATTTATATATCTATTTGTCTATCTATCTTTCTATCTGTCTATCTACATATTTTTCAATATGTCTATCTATGTGTCTACCTATATTTCTATTAATCTATCATTCTGTCGATCTATATATTTGTCTATTTATCTATATGTTTATCTATCTACCTATCTATTTATCTACCTATCTATCTATTTATTTGTCTATCTATTTATTTATCTACTCTCTATCAATCTATCAATATATCTATCTGTCTATTTATCTATCTATCGATATATCTATCTATCAAACAATTTATCTATCTATATGTCTATCTATTTATCTATATATATATATATATATTTAGCTGTATATTTTTTTGTCTATCTATATATCTGTCTATCTATCTATCTATATAACAATCTATCTATCTACTTTTTATATATCTATCTATCTCTCTCTCTATCTATCTATGTGTATATTTATCTGGTTGTCTATCTATTTATTTATCTGACTATATATAAGTTTATATCTATCTATTTATCTATATGTCCATCTATCAATCAATCTAATCATCTATCTAAAAATATATCTATCTGGCTGTTTATCTATTTGTCTGTTTATCTATCTATCTGTCTATATATCTACCTATCTATTTGTCTATCTATATGTCTATCTATCTTTCAATAAAAATATCTATTTATTCATTAATTAATCTACCTATCTATTTGTCTATATATATATATATATATCTATCCATCTATAAGTCTATCTTTTTTTCTGTCTATCTATATTTCTATATATTTATCTATCTATCTTTCTTTCTATTTATCAATGTATCTACCTGTCTATATGATATCTATTTATCTATCTATCTATTTATCAATTTGTTTATATATTTGTATATCTACCTGTCTATATATATATTTATCTATCTGTCTTTCTATGTATCTATCTATCAGTTTAACTATCTATATATATATATCTATTTATCTATTTATAAATATATATATCTTTATGTCAAGCTATCTGTCTATATATTTATCTTTCTATCTATCTATTTTACTCTCTATATGACTATATATCTATCTATATATCATTCAATTATCTATCAATCATTTGGTTTATCTATCTATAAATCTATGTATCTTTCTATATGTCTATTTATCTGTCTAACTATCTATCTATATATTTGTCTTTCTTTCTATCTATTTTCTATCTCTATATTCGTCTTTCTACCTATCTATCTATTATCTATCTATTTATATATCTCTCTATCTATTTGTCTATCGATCTGTCTATCTATCTATATATCTATCTATATATCTTTCTTAATATATATATATATATATATATATATATATATATATATATATATCTATCTATCTATCTATCTCTATATCTATATGTTTATCTATCTTTCTATCTGTATGTCTATCTATCTATCTAAATATATATTTGTTTATCTATCTATATATCTTTCTTTCTATCTATCTATCTGTCTATCTATATTTTCATCTATTTGTATATTAATCTATCTATATGAGCTTTTTCCATAACTAAAATAGAATAACGACGGATTAAAAATAAAAATTATCCCATGCTAAAGTGCTCATCACAAAATATTAATGAGAAAAATCACGAGCAAATATTTTAATGATAGAAATTTCCTTGCTAATTATAAATTTTCCCATGCTAATTTTAATCATAATTAAGAAAGGTAATTAATATTTTTTGATTGAAATTGTATAAAAAATTCTCTAGCTAAATTTGCTGGGAAAATTCCGTAGCAATTTTCATTCCAAAGCTATTTTCACAATTTTATTTTTTTACAAAAAAAGTAATTCCATATTTTTAAAAATTTATAATAGATTGAATAAAAACATATATTATAAGCCATTATTTATAATTAACAAAATGAAAAAGTAGTTAATAAATTAATATGATACAATAAATACATAGTTAAAATAAAAACATAACATAGTTATATAATCATTTTAAACTAAATAATCACCCTCATCATTAGCTGATGAATTTGTGTTAGGCTCTCCTTTGTGGATACTCTGCTAAAACTCTGTGTGATATCTATCTTATCTAGGCTGCTAATTGTTACTCCATATAGGTCATCTTCTATTGCATTGTATTCTTCATTTCTTTCATCTCATCATTCACTTGTCTCATTTCTTACATAGAAATCTATTCAAAATTAAATGTTACGAAGGATGACAACTTATTCATTTAGCAAAATTTATATATATGACCATCACTTATATAGAATTTACCAATATGCATGATGAATACTGATTCGGAGAATTATCAAGTTTTGCGGCACATATAATGCCTTTACCAATCATTGTGCAAAATTTAATCCATAAAACAAATATTGAATTTCCAACATACTGTTTTAAAACATGGAAGAAATAAAATCATTACCTAGTAGCTATTGGAATCATCAACTTGAAAAAATCTACTAACAGATTGCTGACCACTGCTAGAGCCATATGGCACGTTGTGAGAATGAAGCTTGTATTCCATCTTCTCCTACATCACTATAGAAATGACCCATACAAAATATGGATGAATAAATCAACATTACTCAGATGAAATTCTTTCAGTTTATTGAACTTGCACGATACTAGAATTGAACATCATATTTGAAACTCATGATGCATTTTAGTTTTGAATAATAAATATCAGAAAACACATAAAAAAATCTGATGTACATAAAATATAGAGCTCATGAAATATTTTGGCGTCTAGTCCAACAAAGTTTCACATTACTGATTCCATCAATCAGGTATATCTATATGAATTTGCTTGCAAGACAAGTGGATTCTAAGTTTTGAACCTCAATTCCTTTCGAATAAGTGATTGACGTTAATGTGAAGGATGGCTGATCGATGTCTACGTTTAGATACATAGAAAATGAAAATATCAAGAAGATTCTTGGGCTGCAATAGCATAAGCAGTATGACAGTGTCAAAGCCTTGAGATATGGTCATCTCATGAAAATGGTAGATCAGGATCATGATGGCTTGCACAATAAAGGTTTAGTGATCAATTTCATTCACTATTCATGGCTGTCTTTGTTTAGGGTTTCATCGTTCTTGATTGATTTTAACACCCTAATCATAAAGGCAACGCATACAAGTGGAAGAGGTGTACCTTTCTAAACCAGTTGAGTTTATCACATAATACTTTGGCCAACTGAGAAGGATGTTCATCATGCACAACTTAATGAAAAAAAGAATTGCATTAGCAGCTAAAAAAATGCCATCGTATCTACTACTTAATCTCTTCATCAAACAAAAATATAGCAATAGCCACAAATATTATAACTAAAAATGCAAGAAAAATATGGATGCTATCCCTCAAAAATACAAACAATGATGCATAGGTGCAAGGGGAATTATAGTTATCAAAAGGGCAGCGGCACTGATGGACTAAGAAGGGGGTCAGTAGTAGAAACGGGGTGATGGTGACATTAATAGTGGTGGCACAAAAAATAATAGCAAACACTGGGGTGTTAGCTGTTAATTTCATGCCGACTCTATAATGGGGCAAACCAACATATTCAAAGCCTTTCAGTTATGCAAACGATAAGTCTACCTAATAAGGACTCATATTTTAACTAAGAAAACTAAAAAGAAGCAGCATTCTTCATGCATATTTTTGCCTTGTCATATTCATTATCACCAAAGCCAAAATAACCCCACCAAATGTGGTATGCAACCCCCGAATTAAAAAATATGAAACAAATTACAACATGATTTATGCTACATGCCAGATATGCATAAAGAAGCAACAAAAAAATACCACTTGTTCACTCAATGGCTTGCATTGCATCAACTGGTTAGTCTACTCATCTATGTTTCCTTTTTCACTTGAATGGAATCAATCGGAGCTCTTCTTCTTCCACACCTTACTTTTGGCTTTGATATACTGTTGTGTTTAAAATATTATTATAAATGTTACATATATATATATATATATATATATATATATATATATATATGTAACACTTTTTATAAATATTATATAGTATATATATCAAATTTATATAAACATTATAAATATTATATATTTATAGAAAAATTAATATGTTATTTATATGTTTAAAAATAGGTATAAACATTTTATATGTTATACAAATGTTATATAAAAAATTTTATAAATTGATAGTGTTAGGTAAATATTGTATAAATATTTATAAACATTTATACATATTTATAAAAGTTTATATATAACATTATATTTTATATAAACATATCAATTTTATATATAATGTTATATGATTATATATATTAAAGCATAGACATTTATATATAATATCATATGATTTTATAAATGTATAAAGTTTATATATGATGTTATCTATTTATAATATATTTGGAGACAATCAAAACAGAACCCATATATTTCAACCACTTTAATTTGATCTCTCATTCTTCTATGAGAGATCAAATTTAATAAAGTATATCTAGTTATATTACTATTGATGTATCAAAATAAAATATAATCCATCAAAAAATAAAAATATAATTATCTCAAAAAAAAACATCATTAAAACAAAATCATGATATAATATATATCAGTCATATAAATTTTAATTTTCTAAATAATGTGATTCATAAATTCATGATATAACTTAAAAAATAATCTAAATTAGGCTTCAATTTTATGCAAATACTTTAGAATCAAATTATAATTGTAACTAATAATGGCATGGTGGTTCGATGGGTAGGGTATTGAATTCACAACTGCTCGAAGATTACAAGTTCAATCCTAATTCCTAATTAGCTATCATTAACATCATTTGTTTGGTCAAGAATTCATTCCTCTTGTTGTTTGGGTAGATTTCCTTGGGTCAGATACTACCCAATTACACACACACACGCACGCACGCATGTATACACACACACACACACACACACACACACACACACACACACACACACACACATATATATATATATATATATATATATATGTATGTATGAATGTATACATACATATATATATATATATATATATGTATGTCTATATAAATACATACATATATATATATATATATATATACATATATATCTATAGATACAAATATATATGTCTATATACACATATATATGTTTACACACACACACACACACACACACATATATACATACATATATATCTATATATCTATATACATACATACATACATACATATATATATATATATATATATATATATATATTTCTATATCTATATATATATACCTACAATACATACATACACACACACACACACACACACACACACACACACACATATATATATATATATATATACCTACATATATATATATATGTATGTATGTATGTATATAGATATATAGATATATATGTATGTATATATATGTGTGTGTGTGTGCGTGTGTGTGTGTATAAACATATATATGTGTATATAGACATATATATGTGTATATAGACATATATATTTGTATTTATAGATAGATAAATATATATATATATATATGCATGTATGTATGTATGTATATAGATATATAGATATATATATATATATATATATGTATGTGTATATATGTGTGTGTGTGTGTGTGTGTGTGTGTGTATAAACATATATATGTGTATATAGGGTTTAGGGTATATATATCTATAAATACAAATATATATGTCTATATACACATATATATGTTTATACACACACACACACACACACACAAATATACATATATACATATATATCTATATATCTATATACATACATACATACATACATACATACATATATATATATATATATATATATATATCTTTCTATATCTATATATATATACCTACAATACATACACATACATACATATATATATATATCTATATACATATGTAAATATATATCTATATATCTAAATATATATATATATACACACACACACACACATACATAAAATCTATTCTAATGTCAATTCAATTAAAGTAATCAATGTTGATAACAATAATAAAAAATGACATTTAATCATTTAGTTGAGCATGGTTTGTGTAGACATGTATGTGTACTCAATGCACAAGGTTCTTGGCTAACATAAGGTTAGAGAAAGGTATATAAATATATATATCAACAAATCTTACCATTGATATATCAAAGAGGTCATATCTGATTGTCTTGAACTAGAGGCTTATTACTATAGAGTGAATAAATGTATCATCACTTCAAAACATGATTTATTTTAATTTTAATTTAGGCATAGTAGTCTATGTTGATGGACTATCACCAAAAATGGCATTGAATCCATCAGTTGAGCTTAAATATAAAGAAGAGTAAAACCGTGTGTGTATTTTGAGGAGAGATGTGAAGGAAAGATACCTGAAGAATGTTCTCCAGCTCCCTAAATACAAAGTTAAGTACTTCATGAGACTTACCATGTGAATAAAATTTGGAATCATCTTATCTAGAAAAAGTAGATTTTATTTTTAAAAAACAATACTACCTAAGAGTAAATACACTTGGCTGCTTCCAGCTGGGACATCTCCTCATCAAATACATAAATAGTTTCCAAAACTTTAGGTGCATTGACAAACTACATGAACCTTCAAAACAAAAAGTAGCAATTAACTTTGGTTAGAAAAATAATTGGCGGGTCTTGTTTGTAATCTTTTGAGAGTTAATTTGGTAAAGAAAGTTTCATGATCATGGCATTGATCTGCTTTGATCTTGATTGAAGAGCCAGCAAGACGTGTCAGTGATTTTGTGACTTTTAGCTGACTCACAAATGACTTTAAGAGACCAGTACCAAGCTTCTCTATCTTCCCATTGCTCGTGAAGAACAATGAACACCTACAATGATCAAAAAATCAATTAACATATACATACATATATAGCTGGAGAGAGAGAGATAGATAAAGAGAGACAAAGAAATATTATATATGCACGTGTAAAAAATATTACATCATTATAGATAAAAAATCTGACCATGATGATTTAGGTGATAGTTGGAGCACAACATAGTCTATTGGTGTATTTGCTTTCATATTCCCCAATTGTATGTACTTCCTCTTAATTCAATATGTTTCTTTATATTCATCTATAATTATAGCAAATAATAATATTAAGCTTGAGGTGCATATCCTAGAAAACACAAAAATAAAAAAAAATGAAAAAAAGATGATCAAATCAAAATTTTAATATTATGGTGCAAGTCTAAAACAATATGCATAGAATCATGGGTCCAACCGAGATTAAGAAAAAAAATAGTTGAATTTGTAGAATTTAAATTCCAAATTAGAAACAAAAGTCAATAAAAAATATAATAGTGATCAGCTGAGAAATAAATTAAAATAGAGATCTGATACCATCAACACTAAATCCAATTCTAAGACACAAATCAAAGAAGATGAGTTTTTAAGAAATGCTCATATTTTTCTAACATAAACTCGAATGTCAAGCAAGATGAACCACATGATAATCTTTTGGAAAAAAGAAACAATGATTTATTGGGAATCAGAAACTAGATTATCAGTTAATGATAGATTGTACACCGACAACTTGTATCATAGCGATATACAAGTGAAATAGATACATCACATGAGAATCTGTTGATGAACTTGAGTTACTTTGGTATGAACATGACAATCTGTTTTGATATCTCATTGTATTTTTTTTCTTAAGTTACAAAAGAAGAAAACAATACACATACTTTTTTTCTTAAATTACAGAAGTAGAAAACAATAAGCATAAATTTTGTATTTTAAATCCATAAAACCCTAAAAAATTAATCATTAGAAGAACAAAGTTCACACTAACCATATGTTGTTTCACTCATGGTGGAGAGTCAAAATCAAATAAGTGAAGTGAAAATAGAAGAAAGAAGAATAAAAATTGGGGAAAAAGAAAAAAAAATTAAAATCGATTAATCTGTCCCAACCAAACTTCACTAGTGGAAATCAAATTGTGAGAAAGAAAGAAATATAATTTGTATTCTGAAGGAGAAAAGCATTATTAATCTTACTTGGTAACAAGAATAGGTAGAATTATGAGTTACACGTGCTCCCATAGTCCCAATTCGTTTCTCCTCTCTTCCTCTTCACAAAGATAGATAAACTAGTTTATGTGCTTGTATGCCTTAGCATTTTTATATTTCACAGAAACTATAAATAAAAAAATGAATGTAAATATATAGAAAAAAAAAGAAACAAAAATATAAAAGTAAACAAAAATTATTAAAAATAAATAATTTAAATAAAAAAAGAAATAGATTTTTAATTAACTATAAATGATATTATTTTATAAATAAAAAATAATAATATAATATTATAATAAAATATTTCATATATATATATATATATATATATATATATATATATATATATATATATATATATATATAATGATTATAAAATTTTAAAAATTAAATTTTTTTTATGAATATAATATGAAATTATTATTATGGCATCAAATTTCATTTTATTTGATATAAAATTATAATTTATAAAATTCCAAAATGTACTTAATGTGAAAAGTTCAATAAAAAAGTTATATTTATTATTTTAATAAAAATGGAATATTATAAGCTAATAGTAATGATCTTATTCAATTGTTTAATTCATATAAATTTTAGGATTGACAAAAAACACTACAAGAAAAATCCTATATAGCTAGAGATAATTCCCTAGCTAAATGTGCATTTTCCGTTGCTAAATGGGATATAGAGATGGAATACGAATGGATCGGTTCCCAATCTAAAGTGCTTCTTACTAAATTTTATTGACAAAAGTATCCCTAGCTAAAAAGTTAGTGACAGAAAAATCTCTTGCTATAAAAGACAAAATTCCTAGCTAAATTAGCAAGATAACTGATATATTCCGTCGCTAAACAAAAATAACGACGGATGATTCCCTAGCTAAAGTGCTGGTCTATAAATTTTAGTGACGGATATAGTCCCTAGCTAAATAAATTTAAAGATTGAAAATCCGTCGCTAATTTTAATATTTCCCTTTCTAAATTAGCTAGGGAAAATTCCCTAGCTATTTTAATTTCAAAAATAATTTCAGAATTTAATTTATTTTAAAATTTTTTAATTAAATAATTTAATATTTTTATATCAAATTGAATAAAAATTGAAACAATAAATAATTTATAATAAACAAAGAATAAAATCATTTAATATGTTATTCAAATTTAATATTTTACATAATTGAAACAAAAAAATTAAAAACATGTATTTCATTTTATTCATCAATGTATCTACAGACATTGCATAAAATATAATATATCCATTCATTGATATTTCTTTCTATTCCTCTGCTCCTCCGATCATATTTTTTCTACTGTGACAAAGCTGTCTGAGTCACGATACGTAATGTCTAGTGAAAAATTTCATCACTTATAAAAGCTTTGTATGAGGAACAATGCTGTATCATATCTATAAGAAATTTAAACTACTCAGTCAAATTAAAAAAAAGTCATGTTTTTATACATATATAATCTTATCGTATATATGTAAAAATATACTAGCATTTCACTCGTACATATATTACTATAGTATATGTACATAAAAATAATAGTATTATGTGTACATATAAACTGAGTACAAATATACTTTGTATATACGTACATAAAATACTACCATATTTTATGTACGTATATACTGAATTTATTCTTACATATATACCTCATTTAGTGCTTTTGCTGCTGTCGCTAGCACCGCTGCTACCTCCACACTGCCACTTCTGCCTCTGCTTCCGGTGCTACCACTACTTTTGGTGCTGCCACTACTATCACCACTACCACCGCTGCTTTCGGTGCAGCCACAGCTGCTGCCTCAGATGTCGCTGCACCCGCTCTCTTACCATTGCTGCCACTACTTACGGTGCAGCCACTGCTGCTACCTTCGATGCCGCAGCTACAACCGCTCCCACCGCTGCCACCGCCATTACTGCCGTTGTGGCCCTCACTACTGCCGACAACACCACTACTGCCACTAGCCTTTGTTGCTGATACTACTGCTGATAATAAGTTTTAACATACATATAAAAGGCTAATAATCTACCCAAAAAATTTCGGAGACACACAAACATTTTCACAGATATAAAAAAATAGTTATTATAGAAATGAACAGATACAAATTAAAGTTGATTGTCATACAGCTTAGACTAAAATTTAATTAAATAATTTAATATTTTTATATTAAATTTAATAAACAGAAACTATAAATGAAAATTTTAAATTAAACAAAACAAACTCATTTAATAACAGATTCTAATACAATATTTTAAATAACTAAAAAAATTATATTATATCTTAGTTATCAATGTATC
Source organism: Sapria himalayana (assembly GCA_029783825.1). Taxonomy (NCBI): domain Eukaryota; kingdom Viridiplantae; phylum Streptophyta; class Magnoliopsida; order Malpighiales; family Rafflesiaceae; genus Sapria; species Sapria himalayana. Next base: position 22,982 of record JAREIK010002056.1, read on the forward strand.
TACTGACTGTACATAAAGTATAATCTATCAATGCATTGACATTGCTTTATCTCCCTCTGCTCCTCCGATCACAAACTTTCCTCTATGAAAATATTGTTTGAGTCACGATGCATCATGTCTATAGAAAAATCCATTTGTTTATACTAGCTTTGTAAGGGAAACAATGCGGTACCACATCTATAAGAAATTTAAATAACCAAATAAAATCAAAATAAATTAAAATAAACTATGTTTTGATAAATATATATTAATACAGCAAAAATGTACTTATATACTAGCATTTGACTCATACATATATTACTATAGTATTTATACTTATAAAATGTAGTATTATGCATACATATATACCAAGTACATATATACTCAGTATATATGTACATAAAATAATACAGAATTATACGTACGTATATAGTGAATATATACGTACGTATATATCACATTTGTTGCTGTTCCTACTACTCCCGCTGTCACTGTCGCTCTTGCCGGTGCTACCGTTGTTGCTGCTCTTGCCGCTACTACCGGTGCTACCGCCACTGTGGCTGCTATCGGTGCTACCTCTTGTGCCATTGCAGCCACTACAATCACTATTGCCACCAATGTTGACACTGCCAATGATGTTGCCACTGCCTCTACGGCCTCTCCTGCCTCTGATGCCTCTCCTACCTCCTCCGTTGCTGCTGCTAGCACCGCTGCAGCTACCGCCACTACTGAAGCCCCCGCTGCCGCTGATGCCGCTACTGCTACTGCTGCCGACACTACCGCTTATGGTGCCACTACCATCACCACTTCCGCCGCTGCCGCTGCCACAGCTACCACTACTAATAATAGGCTTTTACATACATATAATAGGTTAAAACTCAAACCAAAAAATTCGGAGAAACACAAACATATTCACACACACACACACACACAGTTAATATAGACACAAACAAACACAAATTAAAGTTGATTGCCATACAGTTTAAACAAAAATGTAATTAAAGAATATATTATTTTTAAAATACTTTTTATCTATCAATCAATCTATATATATATATATATATCAATATATATATCAATATATCTATCAATATGTCTATCTTCTATCACTCAATCTCTCTATCTATCTATCTGTCTATTTGTCCATCTATCTATCTATATATCTATCTATCTTTCTATCTATCTATCTTTCTATGTATTTGTCCATCTATCTATCTATGTGTATATCTATATATCATTCTATTTATCTATCATTCTATCTATTCGTCTATCTATCTATCAATTTATCTATCTAGTTATCTTTATATATAGGTGTCTATCATTCTATTTGTCTATCTTTCTAGTTATCTATCAGTTTATCAGTCAATGTATTTATCTATCTATCTAAATTTTTATTTGTCTATCTATCTATCTGTCTATCTATATATTTATCTATCTATTTGTTTATTTGACTATCTGCATATCTATCTATCTATCTAACTAACTATTTATATGTCTATGAATCTATCTGGCTACCTATTTAAATGGCTATTGATAATCTGTCAATCTATCTTTCTATTTTTATATCTATTTATCTTTCTATTTGTCGATCTATCAATTTTTCAATCTATATATCTATCTATCTATCTATATGTATATATTCTGTCACTAAGCCTCTCTATCTGTATATTTGTCTATTTGTCCATCCATCTATCCATCTTTAGATAGATATAACTATATATCTCTTTATCTATATATCTATCTATCTATCTATATATTTATCTATCTAGCTATCTCTATATATAGTTGTCTATCATTCTATTTATCTATCTCTCTAGCTATCTATCAGTCTATCAGTCAATCTTTTATCTTTTAATCTATCTATCTATATATATTTTTATTTGTCTATCTATCTATTTTTCTATCTATCTGTCTAGCATTTGATCTGTTTATCTATCTATCTATCTATCTATCTATATATATATATCTATCTATTTGTCTATCTATCTATATATCTATCATTTTATTTGTTTATTTATTTAAATGTCTATATGTCTACCTATCAATCTATGTAACTATATAACTATCTATCTTTTTATCTTACTATCGATCTAACTATATATCTGTCAAACTATCTAACTAAAATTATTTCTATCTAATAGTCAATCAATCGATCTCTCTAGTTATTTATCTATCTATATAATTTTCTATTTGTTTATGTATTTATATATATATTTATCTATTTTTCTAATTGTCTATATATTTATTTGTCTTTAAGTGTATTTGTCTATATGTAAATCTTACTATTATCCTATGTATTTTTGTGAATATGTATCTATCTTTCTATCTATCTATTTTTCTATCTTTTTGTCAATGTGTCTATGTTTCTACATGTCTAAATATCTATTTGGCTATCTATCTATCTATCTAACTATCAATTTGTCTATCTGTCTATATGTCTATATCACTAGCTATGTTTTTATTAATTAGTCTACCTATTTATCTATTTATCTATCTATCTTTCTTACTATTTCTCTATATATGAATTTATCTATCTATCATTCTATATATCTATCAATCTATCAGTCTGTCTATTTGTCGATCTAGCTATATATCTATCTATTTATTTGTTTATTTATCTAAATGACTATATGTCTATGCATATATTTATCTATATAACTATCTAACTTTCTTTCTATCTATATGCTTAACTATTTATCTATCAAACTATCTAACTATCTATCTATCAATCAATTAGAGAATCTTCCTATCTATATATATATATATATCTGTCTTATATCTCTATATCATTCTATTGTCTTTCTATATATTTGTCTACCTATCTTTCATTCTAGCTATCTATATGTCTATCTTTCAATCTATCTGTCTATTTTTCTATCTATCTATATATCTATCTCTTTATATGTTTATTTATCTAAATGTCTATATGTATATCTATTTATCTATCTTGGTAACTATCTATCTATCTGTCTGTCGAACTATCTAACTATCTATCTTAATGCTTTTTAGTCTAATTTTCAATTTTTCTATCTATATATATGTGTATCTATCAATCTGTTTATTAATTGTTTATCTATCTATCTATCTATCACTTTATCTATCTTTCTATCTATCTATCAAACTATTTATCTATATGTCTATCTATGTAACTATCTAACTAACTATCTAACTATTTATCTATCTATTTATCTATCTATTTTTCAAACAATCTAATTATCAATCTATCTATCAGTAAATTTGTATATCTATAAACTATCTTACTTCCATTTAGTATATTAGTCTATTTTTCTATCTATCTATCTATCTATCTATCTATCTATGTATGTGTGTATCTATCTATCTATCTATATGTCTATGTGCCTATATATCTATGTGTTTATCTATCCTTATTCCTATCTATCTATCTATCTATCTATCATTCTATCTATCTTTATTTCTATGTATGTATGTAACTATATTTTTATATATCTGTCTACTAGTTTATCAGACTATCTATCAATTTGTATATCTATCTATCTATCTCATTGTCAATCTGTCTATTTTCTTTATGTATATTTGTCGATCTATATATCTGTCAATCTATCTATATGTTATATATCTATCTATCTATCTATTTCACTATCTCCCTATTTGTATATATGAATATATTTTTATTTATCTATCTATATATGTATCTATTTATCCATTTATCTATATATATATATATATATATCTGTCTATATGTCAATCTTTCTATTAGTCTACCTATCAATCAACCTATTTTGCTTTTATCTTTCTATATTTCTATCTATATATATGTCTATCGATTAATATATTTGTCTTTCTTTTTGTCTCTTTGTCTATTTGTATATTTATCTATCTATCTATCTCTTTATATGTCTATTTTTATTTCTGTCCCTTAATATATTTGTTACTATATCTATAAGGCTATCTATATTGTAAATCTATTTATCAATCTGTGTATATGACCATTATCTATATGTCGATATATATATGTATATTATTTATCTGTCTATTTATCTATCTACTTGATATCTATCTGTATAAATATATATATATATATATTATATTTTATATCACTAGAGTGTCTATTTGTTTATCTATTTATCTATTTATCTTTCAATTGACTATCTTTCTATTTGTCTATCAATCAACCTATTTATCTATGTATATATATATATAATATATTATA
>JAREIK010002056.1:32735-57537 GCA_029783825.1 Sapria himalayana
AAATATATAGATAAACATATCAATAAACATATAGATAAATAGTTAGATAGACATTTAGATAGATAATTGATAGACAAATAGATAGATAGATTGATTGATAGATAGATTGTTATAGATGATTGATAAATATATTGTAAGATAGATAGAAAGGAAGATTGATAGAAAGATAGTTTGACAAATAAATTAGACATATAGATAGATAGATAGCCTTCTAGATAGAAAAGACACCAAAAAAATAGGCAACATATAGATAGATAGATAGATAAAAAGACTGATAGACAAATAGATAAATAGATAATTAGATAGATAGATAGTTTGATTTATTAAATGATTGATTGAAAGAAATATATATAGTTACACATATAGAATGATAGAAAAAAAGATAGACAAATATATATAGAGAAATATAGACAAATAAATATACAAGTAGAAAGATAAAAAGAAAAATAGATTGATATATAGATAGATAGATAGACAGATAGATTGATTGATTGATTTATTTATTTATTTATTGATTTATTGATATAGATAGATAGATTGATAGATGGATAAATAAATAGATAGATATATAGATAAATAGATAGATAGGTAGATAGAAAAATAGATAGATTGATAGATAGGTAGACAGATAAATAAACAAAAAGATAGATAGATAGATAGATAGACAAGTTTATACATAGATTGACACATAGATAGATAGATTAATAGATAGACAATTAGATAGATAGATAAATTGACATATTGAAAAACAGGCAGATAAACATATAGATAGACATATTGATAGATAGATTGATTGATTAACATATTAATAGGTAGAATAATAGATAGATTGCAATATAGAAAATAGATAGATAGATAAACAAATTAATAGAAAGATAATTAGATCGATAGTTTGACAGATAGATCGACAAAATATTAGATAGATGCATAAAAAGATAGAGAGAGACAAATTTATATGTAGATATAATAGACAAATAGATTATAGATAGATAGATAGAAAAAAAAGTAGATAGATAGATATACATATAAATAAACAGATATATAAACAAATAGATAGATAAATAGATAGACTAATAGAGAGATAGATAGATAAACAGACAGACAGACAAATAGATATATAGATAGATAGATAGACAGATATATAGATAGATCATTAGACAAATACTTAGATAAATTGATAGATAGATAAATAGATATATAGATAGATAGACAGACAGATAGATAGATAAATAGATAGATAAATAGATAGATAGATATATGGACATAAACATAGACAAATAGATAGATAGACCAATAGGTGGAAAAAGAGAAAGATAGATACACAAACAGATTGATTGATAGACAGACATTTAGATAGATATATAGATAGATAGATAGATAGACAAATAGATAGAGAGATAGATAAAAAATAAGATAGACATACAGATTGTCAAATAAATAGACATACATATATTTTACAGAAAGACACAAATATTTAGAATGATAGAAAGATAAATAGTTAAATAGATAACCAATTAGAAAGATAGATAGGCATACATATAGATAGATATACAGATAGATAGATAAACACACAAATACATATATAGATATATAGATAGACAGATAAATAGACAGAGAGACACACAGACAGCTAGATAGATAGATAGATATACAGATAGATAGACCAATGGTTAGACAGATCAATAGACAAATATATAGATAGATAAATAGAAAGACATATAGATAAACGTATAGACAAACAAGTAGAAAGATATAGAGATAGAAAAATAATAGAATGAAAATAAAAGATAGACATATTGATTTACACATTGATAGACAAATTTATAGATAGATTGGTAGATAGATTAATACACAAATTGATAGACATATAAAAAGATAGATAGATAGATTGAAAAAAAACTAAGAATATTTTTGGTAGATATATAGATAGACATATAGATAGACCAATAAATAGATAGATACATAGACATGTAGATAGATAAAAATATAAAAATATATATAGAAAATAGATAAATAGATAAATCTATAGACATATAGATAAATAGAGAGATAGAAATAAAGATATATAGATAAATATAGAAATAGAAAGATTGTTAGATAAACAAATTAATAAATAGATAAATAGACTGACGCAAAATAGATATACATAGATATAGATAGACAGATAGACAAATAAATAAATAGATAGATATATAGAAAGATAGACACACAGATAGATAGACAGATAGCAAGACATATAGACACACTGATAGATATACAGATATATACATAGATAGACAGACATATAGACTGATAAATAAATAGACAGATTGACAGACACAATTATAGACAAATAGACAAATAAATAGATAGACAAAAATATAGACAGATATATATATATATATATATAGACATATGTATAGATAGACAAATATACATATAGATACATAAACAAATTGATAGAAAGATAGTCAGACATATAGATAGATAGATAAATATATAAATATATAGATAGCTAGATAGATATATTGGTAGATAGATAGATAGGTAGTCAAATAGATAGAAAAATAGATAGATAGATAGATATATAGATAGATAGATAAATAGATAGATAGATTGATAGATAGTTAGACTAAAAGATATATAGATAGCTAGAGAAAGAGATAGATAAACAGACAGATAGTCAAATAGATAGAAAGACAAATAGATTGACAAATAGACAGATAGACATATAGATAAATAGATATATAGAAATATATATTGTCACACACTAAAATAAAAGCCCAAATTGCTAGTGAAATTTCCTGGTTATATGAGATTTTCTATCATTAAAATATAAGAATGATAGACTAATTATGGATATTATCTCAAGCTTAAGTCCTCGTCTCAAAATATTAATGAGTATAAAAAATTCTACTGCAAATTTTTTAACGATGAAAATTCCATAGCTAATTATATTTTTTTCCTTGGTACTTTTTAAGAAATTAAGAATATTAATTAATAATTATTAAATGAATATGTACAGCAAATTTTTTAGCTAAATTAGATAGATTGATATAGAGATTGATAGAAAAATATACATATAGATAGATATACAATTAGATAGATTGATAAATAGACAGAAAAATATACATATAGATATATAGATAAAAAGAGAGACAAACAAAGATGGAGACATACATATAGACAGACAAATAGATTGATAGATAAATAGATAGATAGACAAATTAATAGATTGATAGAAACATTGATAGAAAAATAGATAGATACGTAGATAAATAGATAGATATACATACAAATAGAGATAACAAATAGAAAAATAGATATACAATAGATACTTAGACAGATGCAAAGACAGACAGATGGATGGATGGATAGATAGATAGATAGATAGACAAATAAATAGACAAATAGATAGACAAACATATATATATATATAAATAGATAGAAAGATTGATAAATAGGTCGATAGAAAGATAGATAGATAGACACATAGACATATTGCAGATAGATAGGCAATTAGACAAATAGATAGATAAACAGATAGATATACAAATAGATAGACAAAAAGAAAAATAGAAAGAGAGAAAGATATAAATGTAGATTGATAGAAAGATAGATATTTAGATAGACAAATTGATATGTAGATTAATAGAAAGATGTAATAGATAGATTGATAAATAGATTGATAAAAAAAGATAGATAGATAGATGAATAGAAAAAATGAATGATAGATAGATAGATAGATAGATTAACATATAGACAGATAGATAACAAATAGATAGGTATTTAGATAAATAGAAAGATAGATAGTCAGATAGACATACAAATAGAAAAACAGATCAACATATACATAGATAGACATATAAATAAACAAATTGATAGTCAGATTGATATATAGATTAATAATAAGATAAATTTATTGATTTGGTGATAGATAAATAGTTAGATAAATTGATAGATTGATAGATAGATTTATTGATAAATAGATTGATATACTAATTGATAGACAAAAAGAAAGATTGATAAATAGACAGATAGATACATACATACATAAATAAATTAATAGATAGAAAGATAAATAAATAGATAGATAAATAAACACATAGACAAATAGATAGATAGATTGATAGATATATTGATAGATAAATTATTAAACCATTTATTACACAAATAGATAGATTGATAGATAAATAAACATAAAGATAGATTGATATATAGATAGATAGATAGAAATATAGTTTGATAGATAGTTAGACAGAAAGATAGATATATAGATAGATATATAGAAAAATAGATAGAGAGTTAGATAGATAGATAGATAGATAGGTAGATAGATAGATACATAGATAGATAGACAGATAAATAGACAAATAGATAGATAGAATGGTACATATAAAGATAGATAGATAGATAAATAGAAAGATAGAGAGACATATAGCAAATAGAAACATAGAAAGATATTTAGACAGATAGAGAAATAGAAAGATAGATAGACAGATAGATTACCAGATATATTCTTAGATAGATAGATAGATTGATTGATTGACTAACTTATAGACTGACTGATATGCAGAGAAAAATTTTGATAGACAGATAGATAGACATATAGACATATAGACATAGAGACATATAGAGAGAAAATAGATAGTTATACAGAAAGTTGTCTAGATAGACAGATAGATAAACAGACAGAAAAAAAGAAAAAAAGAAAGATTGACATCTAAATATTCAGACATATTGATAGATAGAAAGAAAGAAAGATAGATTGATAAATAGATATATTGATTCATTGATTGATTAATAGACAGATAGATAGATAGATTAGCACATAGAAACATAGATACATAGATAAATAGACATATCGATATACAGATAGAGAGATAATTAGAGAGACATTTAGATAAATTGATTGATAGACAAATAGATTGATTGATTGAAAGAAAGATTCATAGATAGATTGATAAATAGATTGAAATATAGATAGAAAGATTAAGAGAAAGATAGTTAGACTGATAGATAGACATATTGATAGATAGAAAGATAGCTTTATAGTTAGATAAATGGACCAAGAGATAGACAAATATATAGAAAGATTGATAAAAAGCCTAATAGACAAATAGATAGATATATAATTAGATATATAGATAGATTGATAGATAGAAAAAAAGTTAGACAAATAGATTTGAGATATATCGACAAATAGATAGATAAATAGATAGATAGATTAATAAATAGATTGATATATAGATAGACAGACATACACACAATTAGATAGATAGGTAGATATATAGATATATAGATATAGATATATAGATATATAGATATATAGATATATAGATATATATATAGATGGATAAAAAATAGATAGATATATAGATAGATGGATAAAAAATAGATAGATATATAGTTAGATAGATAGAGATAAAAAAATAAATAGAAAAATAGATACATATATAGACCGATAAAAAGGACAAACAGATAGATAGATAGATATACCTATAGATAAATGGATCTATTAACAAATAGATAGATAAATATATAGACACACATATATATAGATAGATAAACAGATAAATAGACAAATAGATAGATAGATAGATAAACATATAGATAGATAAATATATAGATAGATAGATAGATATATAGATAGATACAAAAATACTTATATTGATAGATAGATAAATAAATAGATTGATATATTTATAGATATATAGATAAATTGATTGATTGATTGATAAATAGATAGAAAGTTATATAGATAAATCGATAAAAAAATAGATAGATAGATAGGCAAATAGATGGATTGAGACACAAATAGATTGATAAATAGATAGATAGTAAGATAGACAGATAGATAGATAGATAGACAAATAGATAGACATAGAGATTGATAAATAAATAGATAGACAGATAAAGGACAGATAGACACACAAATATTCAGACTGCTAGATAGATAGCTAGTTAATTAGATAACTAAACAGACAGATAGACAGACATACATATAGACACACAAATAGACACATAAAACATAGACAGATATATAGAAAGATAGACAGACACATAGACAGACATACCGATAGATAGATAATTAGATATATAGAAAGATAGACAAATAGTTAGACAGATCAATAGACAGACATATAGATAGACAGATAGATAGACATATAAATAAACATATAGACAAATGGATAAATAGACAAAATAATAGATTGATAGATAAAATATAGATAGACAGATTGATATACATATAGATAGATAGATTGATTGATTGATTGATAGATTAGGCAGATTGATAGACACATAGATAGATAGACAAATAGATAGATAGATTGACAAAAATATCAACAAAAAATTAGGGTTGAAAGATAGATAGATACACAGATAGATAGACATATAGATAGACCAATAAATAGATAGATACATAGATAGGTAAATAAATAGAAAGATAGAAATATATATATAAAAATAGATAGATTGATAGATAGATAAAATGATAGATAAATTGATAGACATATAGATAAACAGAGAGATAGAAAGATAGATAGATAGATTGAGATATATATACAAATAATTAGATAGTTAGATAAACCAAGAAATAAATAGATAAATAGACTGAAGACAAATAGATAGACATAGATGCTGTATATGTAATTTGTTTTTTAATAATCTATTTGTATAACCAAATGTTTTTTCTATTTTAATATTTTCATGTAAGTGCAGGAAAGGAAATATTAAGAGGTCGGGGATGCAGCAGTAGCACAATAACGGAGGTCCCGCTTTTAATATTTACTGTTTTTTTTATTTTAATAATAGACATAGATCAAAAATAATTATGATACAAAAGTTACATGGTTAAAACAAAAACATAACATTGGTGTATAATCATTTAAAACTAAATCATCATCTTCATTATTAGTTTGTGCATTTGTGTAAGGCTCTCCTTCGTGGGTACTCTACTAGAATTTAGTGTGTTATTAATCTCATCAAGACTACTAACTGTGTCTCCATATAAGCTATCTAATATTGCATTGTATTATTCATTTCTTTCAACTCATCATTTACTTCTTTCATTTTCTGCTTATAGATCAATTCAAACTTAAATGATAAAAAGGATAATAACTTATTAATTAAGCAAAAATTATAGACATGATCATCACTTATATAGCATTTACTAATATGCATAAGGTATACTAATTGAGTGAATTATGGAATTTTCAGCACATATATAGCATTTACTCATCATTCTACAAAATTTCATCCATAAAACAAATATTGAATAGACAACATATTGTTTTACAACATGGGAGAAATATTAATTAATGAAATTAATTTCAGAAATAAAAAAATTTATTAATGACTATAAAAATGCTGAAAAAAAATATTACTAATATCCATGAAAACAAATAATTGGTAATTAAATTTTCATATTTTTTCATTAACATATTATTTAATATAACCATAAATAAATTATATAAATGCATAACTATACAAAAATTTTAACATTTCATATTATTTATAGTTTGTGGATAAATTTATTATATTATTTCATTAATAAAAAATATTAATATGATATTATAAAAAAGTATTTCATATATATATATATATATAATGGTGTTAAATTTTTAAAAATTAATATTATTTTTTATGAATATAATATGAAATAATATTAAAAACAAAATTTAATATTATTTGATATAATTTATAATTTATAAAATTCAAAAAATTATTTAAAGTGAGAAGATCATTACAAAAAGTTATATTTATTATTTTAATAAAAATGGAATATTAAAAGCTAATAAAAAAATCTTACTCAAATGTTTAATTCTTATCAATTAAAATTTCAATAGGGCAAAAAATAAAACTTGAATTCAATTAAACTTAGGAGCTAATTTTATTTTTTTTCGAACAAAAAATATAATTAGTAATATTTTAAATAACTCTTTTTAAACCCTAAAAAAATCCTTAAAGTATTATTTTAATAACAACATAGATATATTTTTTTTGATCATTAATATTTTTTATCTAATTAAAATATCTATGGATTTATCTTTAAATATTAATTTATTTCCTATTATATTTTATAAAAATTTGATATTTTATTTTATAATTTAAAAATTTCAAATCTTTTAGTAATTATTTTTTTAAAGTTTCATATAATTATAAAAATATTTTTCTGTACTTTAAATAATATAAATAATTACTTGTTTATTCGTTAATTTAGATATTTTTGTAAATATTTTTTATTTAATGATATAATTAATTATTTTAGATTTTTACTAGAATAAATTTTTATGTATGTTCATTATTTAATAAAATATCTTTAAAAATGATTATAATTATATAATTAATTATTTAATATTTTTTAAAACAAATATTTTAATTTCATTATTAAAAATTTATAAAAAAAATTTGTATATATATATTTTAAATTTTTATAATCATTAAAATTGTTATTTTAGTCTTTATTAATATTAATCTTTATTCGTATTTATATATTATTGAAATTATTTATTTATAATATTATATGAGGAGAAGGTGTCTTTAAAGGATCCATCATCCTTAGACCATGAAAAGCTTTTAATTTACAAAATTACATCAAATATTAAAAAAATAATATATAAAGAATAAAAAAAAATAAATCAGTATAGATTAGTGTTGGAAATAATCCAAAGCGCAAATAGATAGGGAAAATTCCATATCTAAATGCATATATTTTGTGAAAATTTTTATTTAAGAACTAATAGCTTACAATTAATAAATAATCATAAAAAAATTTTTAAGATAATTATTTATCGATAGATTTAGTCTCAATCTAATTAGCTAGAGAAAATCAATCACTAAATACATTGCTAAAAATGACATCATTATTTAGGCAAAAATCTATGATAATATTAGGCAAAGACATTTTTCAATCAAAAATTTTGACCTCTAGTCCATCACAAATCCATCAAAATTTGTATTACAATGTAAAATATGACATATCATTCTATTAACTAGCTAATCCCTCACAAATTAGCTAGGAAAAATTTTCCTAGCTAATTTTATAGCAAAACAAATGAATTCTTGTAGTGAGATAGATAGACATATTGATAGATAGATAGATAGATACACATGTAGATAGATAAATAAATATAGAAATAGATAGGTATATAGATAGATAGACAGACAGATTGATAGTTATATAGATCGATAGACATATAAATAGAAAGAAAGAAATCCATATAGATAGACATATATATAGACAAAAAGAAACATAGATAGATAGATAGATTGTTGGATAAATTTTTAGATAAATATATACACAAATAAATAGACAAATAGATAGATATACATATAGATAAGACAAATAGACAGATTGATACACAAATAGATTGAATGACAGACAGACAGACAGACAAATAGGCAATAATATAGATAGATTGACAAACATTTAGATGGACATATTGACAGATAGATATATAGACAGATAGACAGACAAATAGATAGATAGATTAATAAATAGGTAGATAGATAGGCAGATAGACACACAGATATAGATAGACAGATAGTTAGATCGATAGATTGATAGATAGACATATACATAGAAAGATAGATATATAGACATATAGATAGAATGATAGATAAACAAATAGACACATAGATAAACAAACAAATATATAGATACATAGACAGATAGATAAATTGATAGATAGATAGATAGACATATAGATAGATAAACATATATAAAGACATATGTAAAGACATATAAACAGATAAATAAACAAATAATTAGACAAATAGATAAATAGATAGATTAATAGACAAATACATAGATAGATAGATAGACAGACAAACAAATAGACAGATTGAATGATAGGCAGATAAATCAATAGATAGATAGATATATTGATATATAGATTGATAGGCATATTGATAGACAAATTTATAGAAAGATTGATATACAGGATGATAGACAGATTGATAGATAGATTGATAAATAGATAGATAGATAGATAGATAAATTGATTAACAGATAGATAGACAGATATATGTATAAATAGATAGATAGATTGACATATATATATATAGAAATATTATTAGATAGTAAGATAAATAGATAGACGTATAGTAAGATAGATAGAAACCTATACTGATAGATACACGACAAAAAATCACTATATTTCCGACCAAATATTTGGTTTGTAATTCAGTGTTTTTTGGTCGGTAAACCAATTAGCGACCATTTACCGACCAAAAAAAGTAGTCACAATTTTGCTCGTCGCTAAATTTTTTACCGACGAAAAAACTATCTGTCGTTAAATTACTGACCATTTAACAATCTTCTGCCGACAATAATTTACCAGCTAAATTCCGACAATTTATTGACCGAATAAATTATGTCGGTAATGGTCTCCAAATTGTCGGTAATTAACAACCATTTACATACCAATAACCGACAAATAAATTTTCGACTATATTCCAACCATTTTCTGACCAAAAGAATTAGATCAGTAAATGGTCTCTAAATGGTCATTAATTACGGACAATTTAGAGACCATTTACCGACAAATAATTTCCAACTAAATTACAACCACTTTCTGACCAAAATAATTTGGTCACTAAATGGTCATAAAATAGTCGATAAAAACCTAAAAAATTGGGATAAAAATCGACCAAAATCTTTTAAAATAATTGCTCGGTAATTGATCTCCAAAAGGATTACCGACCATTTGGCAACCTTTTACCAACCATCAATAATAAAAAATTTTGGTCGGTTCGGTCATAATTCTGTCGATAATTACCAACCAATTTTTTTAGTAGTAATTTTATAGCTGCTACACAAACTGAATTAAAAAACACAAAAAAAAACCATTTTGCTTCAAGTTATGATTCAGTTCCTACAGAAACATTTAAAGATAAAACAACAAAATAAAATTCCAAAAAACTGAAGCAAACAACTATATATACTGCATTTATATATTAAAAACATCAAGATAAAATAAAAAATTAAAATCCAAAAGCAAAGTTTAAGAAATTGAAAAAAAAATGTGTGTAATACTCTCAATCATCAAATCTAGTTTCATAATCATTATGTTGTGATGTTTCTTGTCCATCTAGTGAGATGTCATGTATTAGGATAGAGCTATCTACTATTGCTAGTCTTGATGTGGTTGTTGCAATTGCTGTAGTAGGTGATGGAGTAGAAGTTGTAGCTGGATCATTATGCCGAACAATCTGAGGTAGATAATCAAGGTTGAACTATAGTCCTCCCTCCTGTAACTTTTTTGTAAGCCAGTCAAAATGCATACGCAACTCATCCTTATCATCCTCATAGTCGTTCATACGTTGCTCGGTATCTGCCAACTGAAACTGTAGCAAATTTCACATCTCGTGCGTAAATTCATCCATCTTCATGACCAAATTCAAAACTGGTCATGAAAATTTAGCTTCATAGTCTGGTCATCTATGCGAGTAGAATGATGATCTCGACGATCCGATGCAATAGATGGGTATCTTCTTTTTGCCATCAAAAGCCGCATACCAAATCTGATTTGCATCAATTGGTGGAGATGGTGAATGAGAACTACCTGCTGCACCTTAACATGAACTTGAAGTAAACTAGGAATATGCTTGAATCATATCAGCTAACAATTCCTAATATCTCGCCTAATAAAAATGTACGAAAAGTATTTCAATTTATATTCAGACTAAAAAAAAATTAATTTTTTTATTTAAACTTACATTTGCTGCATGAGATCTATGATTAATGAAAGTCTAATCATCATGAGCATTTGTGTGTGTGTGTGTGTGTGTCTAAATAAGTGAGGAGAATTGGGTTTCTTACCCACCTTGCGTGTCTATAATTACACACAATACATACGTTAATTATATTGAAAAAGATTTCCTTATGAGAAATGAAATTTTTGCATAATTGAACATAATTCACAATGTAATAAACATAAAAAGTATAAATTAGAAATTATACTAATGCTCGTTCATGCTCACGCATAGAGCGAGATCCACAAGTGTGTGTAGATAGGCCACTACCCTCCCGAGTGTGCTCTGAGCGAGGATTGCCGCTCTATTTATCACACCTCTTCATATAATCTGAATCTTCTCATATGCTATGCCACTCCTCGAAAATATGATCTGGGACACTCGAATCTTTTTCTTTTTTCTTCAGTCATTTATTTTTGATCTCATACACGGTATCTTTATACCAACTGGCGGCATGTTAGTAGAACACACTTTTGACCGACTCCTTTGGTTGTGTCCACCTGTAAACTTTCTGCATTTATAAATAAACAATTTTTAATCAGTGAAAATTTGAATAAATAAAAGATGTAAAAATATTTAGGTAGTAATATTTACGTTAAATTCTCTCCAATTCATCAATTGGTCTCTATGTGTGAGTGACTTCCAATTATGTCTATTAGTTTTAAAGGACTTCCTGAAAATTATCTTCGGAACTCTATAAATAGAACTAGATGGCTCTAACTTCATCCTGTAACAAAAAAATTTTCAGCAAGTAAGAAATAAATTAATAAATTGATAAATCATTTGTTGAGTTTTATATCTTATGAATTATAAATTATCGGATCAAAATGAGCAATTGAGAAAGTCTCGTCTGTAGGGTGCTCTAGGAAGACTCCAACATCTCCATCCTTTCCCTCCTCTCCCTCCCACGTCTCTTAATCATTCATCAAAATCTCAGGACCATTATGTGGATCATTCACCTGATGCATTACATTCACAACTTTCTCTATCTAATCTAGAATCTTATCCACCCATGACCCTCTACCTGTTTTGGGCATACCTAAGGCCGTGCTGCCTATACCATAACTCATAAGACCTTGCAACATGTGGCCTCAACCTCATCCACGTGCCATACCTGTAAAAACATATAAGGCAATGAAAATAAACAAAATGAATAATAATTAAAATAACATAAAACTCATTGCCTACTCATTCTCATTAGAATCATCCAAATCTGGTTCGTCTTTTTCTTCAAATGTGGTAACACCATTTTCAAACTCTTCTTCATCACTCATTTCTTCCTCATAATCATTTAAATTTTTAACAACATATACTTCCACACTTGTATCCATCTCAGAAGATGCGACTAAAAGGACGTCTTCGACCCCCAACATAGCTTCGATTATAACATAATTGTCATTATTTTGAAAAGCTAGTTCTATGAAATTAGTTCTTGGTGATGCATGGATGTCAATTTGAGCCCTTGCTTTTAGCTTACATACAACTTTCCAATCCTTTCTAGGACTGGTCCAACTCGGATATTCACAATAATAAACTTGTGATGCTTGTACTACTAATACAAAAGGTTCATGCTTGTTGAATCATTTTTTATCGTGCATATCAACAAGTTAATATCGAGGATGGACAACACTACTAATATGTGGTGTTGGATTGAATCATTCACATTTGAATAACATAGTTTTTTAACTTGGAAGGCTTCAAATTCTAACTCGATCACTTCGACTAAAGCTCACTAATAGGTATATTTAGTTTCATTATATATGGATCCTTTAATGCATACTTCTGTATTGTCTGTTGCACAGTAGCTACCATATGGTTTATTGTAAAATTTAAAACTATTCACATGGTAACCATTGTAAGTTTTAACCTCTCTTAGGGGACCTAGTGGTATACTTCGAAAATAATGATTGAAAATTTTATTTGCACACTTATGAACACGTAATCAAAATTAAGTAGATTGTTTGAATTATAATTATAAATTTATATTAGAATAATACAATTATTTTGTGATTTTCATTATAAGTAAACATATGTATTTTTCGATTAATGAAACATTTTCTTTCTCCATCACGACAGTGATTGCTTCTTCATTCATGTTTGGAAACTATTTATGTTTTTCTGTAATAAAATCACTAAAAAAAGAAATTAAAAATTATTGATACATTGATAGGAAATAGTAAATTATAATGCGTAATAGATATCATTTGACTATTAGGAAATAATATTCAATGAATGGCTAAACCTCTAGTCAATTTATTAGGACATATAGATGAGCTGTAGTATATTCATAGTCTGGTAAATACCTTTTCCCTTCAGCATCAATTGCTTTACCCGAAGGCTTAAAAATTTCAAACATATCATTATCCACATTATCATAAAAATAAACCTCATTTTGTTTTTCCTTAAGTGGAAGAGTTGGATCTCCTTCTTTGAAATATAATGATGCTAATTTTTCAGCCTCATCCATAATAAAACCTATCGATATATAACCCTAAACTTGAGCATTGTTCATTATTGCATACTTTATTTTTTTTAGTATCTACAAAAAGATTATTGAAATTTACAAGTCATTTTTGTGCATATATAAATATATATATAGGAAAAGAATTGGTTTAATGAATTAATATTACATTTCTAGAGGATGCATCCAACGATAATAGATAAGACCATCAATCCTATCTTCGTAAGGCAAGTGCACTAGAAGATGTTTCATTGAGTCAAAAAAACTAGTGGGAATTATTTTCTCAAGATTGCATAAGATAACTAGAATTTGTTCATCCAGATACTTCAACTCCTCATCAGTCAATGAAGAAGAAGTTAGTTGTTTGAAGGATTAAGAAATTCTCACTTATCGGCTCCCATATTCTATTAGGTAGGAATTCTCGAAGAGCAATTGGTAACAACCTTGGCATAAATACGTGACAATCATGACTCTTCATACCAAACATCTTAAGTTTGTTCGCATCCACACATCTCCCCAGATTAGAAGCATACTCATCTGGAAATCTATGTTTTTTTACTCACTCCAACACAACTTTCTTCTGTGATTTATTCAGAAAAAATTCCACATCAGGGTATTAATTGTGACAAGCTTTTTTCTAAATTGAGGACAGTGACAATATTTATTCAACTCATCTCTCGACTTGTAAGTATCCTTAGTTTTCTCTAGAATGTTAAACACTATATTGAAAATATTATCAAACACATTCTTCTCAATATGTATAACATAAAGATTGTGCCTAAGCAATTGTTTATACCAGTAGGGCAAATCCCAGAAAATACTTCTCTTATTCCACCCACAAGTCTTAGATATAGTTGCATTCACAACTCCAGCATCAACTTCTTTCACCTTCCACAACCCTCTATTATTTAATTCTTGTAGAATATCAACCCCAGATCTAACCCCTATTAATTGTTAATTGTTTAGTAACATTTATATTCTTAATGAAGTCTTTGGTGTTACATTGATACAGATGATTAATGGGCAAAAACTTCTGATGGTTGTCGAACAATAACTATTTTTCGCTCTTAATTAATTAAAAGTATCAGAATCTTCCATACAATGCAGACATGCCAACATACTAGTTGTACTCCACCCAGAAAATACTTATCTTATTCCACCCACAAGTCTTAGGTATAGTTGCATTCACAACTCCAGCATCAACTTCTTTCACCTTCCTCGACCCTCTATTATTCAATTCTTGTAGAATATCAACCCCAGATCTAACCCCCGGTAATTGTTTAGTAACATTTCTATTCTTAATGAAGTCTTTGGTGTTACATCGATATAGATGAATAATGGGCAAAAACTTCTGATGGTTGTTGAACCATAACTATTTTTCGCTCTTAATTAATTAAAAGTATCAGAATCTTCTATACAATGCAGACATGCCAACATGCTAGTTGTACTCCACCCAGAAAATACTTCTCTTATTCCACCCACAAGTCTTAGATATAGGTGCATTCACAACTCCAGCATCAACTTATATCACCTTCCTCAACCCTCTATTATTCAATTCTTGTAGAAAATCAACCCCAAATCTAACCCCCGGTAATTGTTTAGTAACATTTCTATTCTTAATGAAGTCTTTGGTGTTACATCGATACAGTTGATTAATGGGCAAAAACTTCTGTTGGTTGTCGAACCATAACTATTTTTCACTCTTAATTAATTAAAAGTATCATAATCTTCCATACAATGCAGACATGCCAACATACCAGTTGTACTCCACCCAGACATCATAGAATATGATGGAAAGTCATTAATGGTCCACATGAGGGTAGAGTGCATCTAAAAATTTTTTCGTTTGGAGATATCATAAGTTTGAACCCCAACAACCCAAAGATTTTTCAACTCCTAAATCAATTGTTGTAAGAAAAGATCTATCTTCTCCTTTGGATTCATAGGCTCGGGCACTAACACAGTCAAAAACATAAATTCCTCCTTCATACATAAATCTGGAGGCAAATTATATGGGTCACCACCACAGACCAAAAAGAATATTACTGTCCAGATTGATCAAATAGCTAAAAACAATCAGCAAATAAACTCAGCCTAATATTTCATACTTAAGAAAAAAAATCGGGTAAACACTCATCAAAAAATTTCTAAGCAGGGGCATTAGAAGGGTGACACATCTTACCATCCTCCATATGATGCTCTAAATGCCACCTCATTTAATTAGCTGTAGCGGTTGATACATACAATCTCTGCAACCTTGGTGTTAATGGAAAATAGTGCATCTTGTTATACGGTACCTTCAACTTATGTATATACATTCTATTTCTAGAACCCATAACCTTTTGCTTGTACCAAGCATGCCAACATATTTTACAATTGTTAAGGTCACTATCATCACCCTAGTATATCATACAATTGTTCATACAGCAATGAATGACCTGTACGAGTAATCCCAAGCCTCTAACTAACTTCTTCCTGTTTTAGAAATCCATTGGCATCAGATTATCTTTTAGGAATAATTCTTGAATGAATTTATATATATCATCAAGCCATGCCTGCAAACACATGTGTTTGCACTTTTTTTCTAAGATCTTCACGATTGCAGAAAGTTGAGTATGCTTAGAATTTCCCTCATTTACATGTTTGTCTCTTGCTCGAATCTTGTCATAAAAATTCCTTGCTTCAGCATTGGGGTCCTCATTCGGGTTGAATTTAGGACCTAGAGCATCAAAAACCATTTTATGGTATGTAGTGTGATTAATATTATCCGAGAGCATTTGATCAGTTTCACTTACTAACACCCATACTGAACTCGAACACCTCTGGTGGACTTGCTTCTCACCATGATATATCCAAACATAGTAATCCACCACAAAACCATTTCTATACAAATGCATCTTCACAGTCTCAACATTCTAAAACTTTTTATTTTGACATTTAACTATAGTACAAGGATACCTTATTTCTGTACCACCATTCACACACTCAGGATGCCTTAAAGCAAACTCAACATATTCATTAGCTTTATCCCCCCATTCATTAGAGAAAATTCATTCACTATTCAACCCTTGTACATCCATTCATGATCGTCTTCCATACTAGTTAAAAAAATCATTTTATTTAACAAAACAATTGTCTCTAATTATAGTTATATATAATTATATAGACATTTATTTAGATATACAAATATTTATATATAGTAATACACATATAGTTTAATATTGTTATACATATAGTAATAAATAATGTTAAAATAATGTTGTTAAATGTTTATAAAATAATGTTATACATATACAAATAATATTGTTATACATATACAAATATTTATAAAATAATGTTCTATGTTGTTATACATGTAATTATAAATATTATTACATTTTATTATGTGTATACTTACACATATATGTAAATGTATAGGTATAGATATAGTAAAATAATTTTTTATATTCTACTATATACAAATATATATTAAATATACGATGTAAATTTAATATTAAAATATAATTATGCATAAAACTTTTAAAGTTATACACATAGTAAGATACAATTATTTATAATTATATATTATTTTACATATAATATATATAGTTATAAAAAGTTATATATAGATATATTACTACAAGTAATTATCAATGGTTATACATAAATATAAACAATGTTATACAAAAATATTTTTCTTTAATTATATTAATATATAAATATATATACAATAAAAAATATAGTTATATATAATTATATAGACATTTATTTAGTTATACAAATATTTATATATAGTTATACACATATAGTTTAACATAATCTTGTATGTAGTTATACATTTAATTAAAAATATTGTTACATGTAATTATACATATAGTTACACATATAGTTAAACATATATTTATACATGTAGGTTTGTATATTTGTTAATTTAATTTTTTATATTTATACATATAGTTATGTATAGGTATAGATATAGTAAAATAGTTTTTTATATACTACTATATACAAATATATATTAAATATAAAATGTAAATTTAATATTAAAAAATAGTTATGTTAAAACTCTTAAAGTTATACACATAGTAAGATACAATTATTTATAGTTATATATTATTTTACATATAATATTTATAGTTATAAATAGTTATATATAATAAAATGAATAGTTATATATTGATATATTAGTACAAGTAGTTATCAGTGGTTATACATAAATATAAACAACGTTATAAAAAAATATTTTGCTTTAATTATATTAATACATAAATGTATATACAATTACAAATATAGTTATAAATAATTATATAGACATTTATTTAGTTATAAAAATATATATAGTTATACACATATAGTTTAACAAAATCTTGTATGTTGTTATACATTTAATTATAAATATTGTTACATTTGATTATATATATAGTTACACATATAGTTAAACATATATTTATACATGTAAGTTTAATATTTGTTCATTTAATTTGATATATTTATACATATAGTTATGTATAGATATAGATATAGTAAAATACTTTTTTATATACTACTATATACAAATATATATTAAATATAAGCTTTAAATTTAATATTAAAATATTATTATGCATAAAACTTTTAAATTATACAGAAAGTAAGATACAATTATTTATAGTTATAAATTAATTTACATATAATATAGATAGTTATTAATAGTTATATATAATTAAACAAATAGTTATATATAAATATATTTATACAAGTAGTGATAAGTAGTTATACGTAAATATATACAACATTATAAACAAATCTTTTCATTTAATTATATGAATACATATATGTATATATAGTTACCAATATAATTATATTTAATTATATAAAGTGTTACATATTTATATAAATATTTTAATATAGTTATACACATAATTATAAATATATATGTATTTCAGGATATAATTATATTTAACATTTATAAAGGTATAAATTTAGTAAAATATAATTATATATAGTTATATATTAGTATAAATATAGTATATATTTTTTTGAAATATCGTTATATAGAATTATACATATAGTTATATATTATTATATAGTTAAAATTTAGTTATATAAAGTTATAAATATAGTTATAAAGGTAGTTAACTTTATTATAAATATAGTTATACATACATTTATATAAAATGTCATATGATTATATAATTAAACATGTGTATCTATATAATATTTGTGAATAAAATATTTTTATAAATGTTACTTAAATTATATTATATTTAAATGTAACACTTTTATAAATACTATATAGTATATATATCACATTTATATAAACATTATAAATATTCTATATTTATATAAAAATATATATAATATAAATATTTACAAAATTGCATTATAATTTAATATTACATAATTGTTATATAAGAAAATATATAAATGGATAGTTTAATGTAAATTTTGTATAGATATTTATAAACATTATATGTTTATATAAACATATCAATGTGTATTTATAATATGATCCATTTATATATATTTAAGTATAGACATTTATACATAATATCATTCGATTATATAAATTTATAAATGTTTATATATAATGTTATAGACATTTAAGATTAACATTAATTAAAAGTTTGATTTAACATAAATCATAATATTTATTAAAGTATAGACATTTATACATAATTTCATTTGATTATACAATTATAAACCATTAGCATTAAGTTTATTGGGATGCAAACATAATGTAATTGAAATTAAAATCACTAAAAACCTAATAATATAAACTATAGATGAACAAATTTTTAAAAATGAAAAATTATAGTTTAATTAATTGTGTCGAGTCGAAATAATGTTAGGTTAAAAAAATGAAGAAAAAATGAAGAAAATAGGAGGAGAAAAAATCTCTTATACCCGAATTTACTGAAAAATGAAATTCCGAAATATATAATTTAGAGAGACGAAGATGTGTGGAAGCAATTTGAAGGAGAAGAATAAAGAAAAACTTACCTGGATTTAGAAGTAAGATTAAAATTTTTATTTTTCGTGATTATAGTCAGCTCTGATTCAGAAAAATGGAGTTTCTATGATTTAGGGTTAAATGACTTAGCAAATAATTTTCAAATCAAAAAATTAAAACAATAAAATAACTAACCAAAATAATGATCAGTAAATGATCATTGATAAAAAATCTATAAGGATCTGGAAGTTCACTTTACCGACAAATTTAAATGTTACTATGTTTTTGGTTGTTAAATGGTCGGTAATTAGTCAACAAATTTCTATTAGCTATTTCTATCCTAATTTTCTAACCAATTTCTGACCAATAACATTTGGTCGAGATTTATGGTGGTTATTCAGTCATGAAAAGGTTAGTAATTATAGACATAAATATTCTGTCGGTAGTTTGGTATGTAATTATGACCTTATAAATATATTGGATGACTATTGTTCTGACCATTTTTATTGGTTATATATTTTTGGTCGTTAAATCATCAGTAATCTTTCAGGAATATTTTTTGCTATTTCCCTCCAAATTTACAGACCATAATCTCGACCAAATATATTATGTCGATAGTTGGTTGGGAATTTAGTCGAGAGTATTTTTCTCTGATGTGCCTCTTTAGATCTCTAAATTTGGTCGTGATTTGATCCGTAAATAACAACCTATATATTTCATCCTAAATGGTTGGTAAGTACGAAGATAAAAATAATTTGAAAAAACATGATACCGACCAATTATAGTAATAGGTTGTTAGGTCGGTAAACTGTTCGATAACCACTCTGTAGACTGATTTCCGACCAAAAACATTTGGTCGGTAATTATGGTGGGTCTTTGGTCACAAATTTGGTCGCTAGAAATTTTTTTAGATACACTTTTTTGGTCGCTAACTTGTCAGTTTTTGGTCGGTAATCACCGACCAAATTTTTTGGTAGGTATTTTAGTTGGTATTATCATATTTTTTAGTAGTAATAGATAGATAGATTGATTGATAGAAAGATGAGTATAGATATAAAGATAGATAAACAGACAAAAATATAGATAGAAAGATACATAGATAAACAGATAGATCAACATGTAGATAGAAAGTTTGACATATAGATAGGCAGATAGAGAAACCAAAAGACATATAGATAGACAAACAGATAGATAGATAGATAGATAGACAGATAGATAGACAGACAGATAGACAAACATATAGACAAACATATAGATAGATAGATAAATAGAAACAAAGATAGATAAGCATATAGATAGACAGAAAGATAGACAGACAAAAAAGAGAGAGATATATATATATATATATAGACAAATAAATAGACATATAGATAGATAGATAAAAAAACATATACATGAATAGATTGACAGAAAGATAGACATATAGAAAGATAGACAGATAGATAGAAATATTAAAAAATAGATAGAGAGATAGACAAATAGATAGATATATAGATAGACGAATCAGATAGATAAAAAGATAGATAGACAAATATATAAACATATAGATAGATAGATAGACATATAGACAAAAAATAGACCGATAGATAGACAGATAGGTATACAAATAGATAGATAGATAAATAGACAGATAGATAGACATATAGATAGATAGACAGACAAACATATAGATAGATATATAGATATATAGATATATAGACAGATAGATATTTAGATAAATAAATATATAGATAGATAGTTAGATAGACATATAGATAGATAGATAGTCAGATAAATAGATAAATAGATAAATAATTAGATAGACATATAGATTGACATAATGATAGACAAATATATTGATAGATTGAAATTTATATAAACATACATATATATAAATAGATATATAGATAGATATATAGAAAGATAGACAGATAGATAAGATAGATAGACAGACAGATAGAAATATAGATAGATAGATATATAAATAGATAAATATATAGATAGATAGAAAGATAGATATACATATAGATTAATATATATATATATATATATATATATATATATATATAGACATATTGATAGATAGACATATAGATAGACAAATAGATAGTCAGATAGATAATAGATAGATATAGATAAATAGATAGATATAGATAAATAGATAGACATGTAGATAGAAAATATATCGATATATTGAAAGATATATAGACATATAGTCAGATAAATAGATATATAGATAGATAGATAGATAGTTAGAAAGATAGATAGACAGATAGATAGAGAGAGAGAGAGAGAGATAGATAGATAGATAGATAGATAGATATATACATAGATAAATAGATAAATAGATAAATAGAGAGATAGACAACCCAGATAGATAAAAAGATAGATAGATAGACAAATATATAAACATATAGATATATATATAAATAGACATATAGATAGACAAATAGATAAACATATAGACAAAAAATAGAAAGATAGATAGAAAGATAGATAGACAGATAGATATACAAATAGATTGACAGATAGATATACAAATAGATAGATAGATAAATAGACAGATAGATAGACATATAGATAGATAGACACACAAACATATAGATAGATATATAGATATATAGATAGATAGATATATAGATAAATAAATATATACATAGATAGTTAGATAGACATATAGATAGATAGTCAGTTAAATAGATAGATAGATAGATAATAATTAGATAGACAAATAGATTGACATATAGATAGACAAATATATTGATAGATTGAAATATATATAAACAAACATATAGATAAATAGATATATAGATAGATATATAGAAAGAGACAGATAGTTAAGATAGATAGACAGATATAGACTATAGATAGAGATATACAGAAAGATAATATATAGATAGATAGAGAGATAGATATATATATATATTATATATATAATATATAGATTAATATATATATATATATATATATAGACATATAGACAGACATATAGATAGACAAATCAGATAGTCAGATAGATAAATAGATAGTAAAATAGACAGATAGATAGACAAATATATCGATATATTGAAAGATATATAGACATACAGAGATAAATAGATATATAGATAGATTGATAGGTAGTTAGATAGATAGATAATAAACAGATAGATAGATAGATAGATCGATATACATAGATAAATAGATAAATAGATAGATAGACCAAATATATATAAATAATAGATAAAGATAGACATATAGACTAAAATAGACATATAGATATACATATAGATATACAAATAGATTATAGATAAATAGACAGATAGATAGACAATAGATAGATAGACAGATAAACATATAGATAGATATATAGATATAGAATATAGACAATAGATATAGATAAATAATAAATAGATAGATATTAGATAAACATAGATCATATAGATAGACAGATAATAGATAGATAGATAATAGATAACAAATAGATTGACATATAGATAGACATATATTGATTGATTGAAATATATAAACATACATATAGATAAATAGATATATAGAGAGATATCTAGAAAGATAGACAGATAGATAAGATAGATAGACAGATAGATAGATAGATAGATAAATAATAGATATACAAACAGATAAATATATAGATATATAATAGATAGATATACATATATATTAATATATTATATAGATAGACATATAATAGACAATAGATAATCAGATAGATATATAGATAGATAAACATATAGATAGACAAATATATTGATATATTGAAAGATATATATACTACAGATAGATAAATAGATATATAGATAGATAGATAGTTAGATAGATAGATAGACAGATAGACAAACTAATTGATAGACAGATAGTTAGAGAGAGAGAGAGAGAGATAGATAGATATATACATAGATAAATAGATAAATAGATAGATAGACCGAAATATATATAAATAAATAGATAATATATAGACAAATAATTAGAAAAATTGAAAGTCATAGAGATAGATAGATAGAAATATAAAAAGATTAATAGATCGACTGAAAGATCAACAGATAGATAGATAGAAAAATAGATAGATAGACAAATAGTTAGATAGATAGATATATAAACAAAAAGATTGACAAATAGTTAGATAGATAAATAGATAAATAGACATACAAATAGAATAATAGATTGATTGACAAATAGATTGATATATAGATTATCTAAAGACAGATGGATAATTAGATCGATAGACACCTTGATAAAGAAACAAACACACATATAGATAATTAGATAACAAATTGATATAATATAAATATTACAGATATATACATTTATCGATATACAGATATAAATATAGATATTTAGATAGATAGATATACAAATAGATCTATAACATATAGTATATAGATAGCCCTATATAGATGGACAGACATATAGATGGACAGATAGATAGATAGACAGATAGACACACAGATAGATATAGAGAAAGATTGGAAGATATATAAAAGATAGATATATCAATGATAATTAACTATAATATAAATATATATATATATATATATATATATATATATATATATCTATATATATATATATAGATAAATGGAGACATTGACAGACATATAGATAGACAAATAGATATACAATATAGGTACATAATAGATACTCAAAGTGATTGATATATAGTTAGTTCGTTAGATATACTAATAGATCAAAAATTAGAGTGATAAATATATAAT
>JAREIK010002057.1:0-30243 GCA_029783825.1 Sapria himalayana
GTCAGATAGACAAATAGATAAATAAACATATAGACATATGATAGATAGACAAATATATAGTCAATAAATAGATAGGTAGATAAATAAATATATAGATAATATATAGAGATAGTTAGATAGATAATATATAGATAGGTAGGTAGACAAATAGATAGAAAGATAGATAGATATATAAACTAATAGTAGATAGATAGATTGACATTTAGACAGATAGACACATAAATAATAGATAGATAAATAATATAGATAGGTAGATGTTAGATATACAGATTGACAGATAGACATATAGAAAAATAGATATATAGACAGATAGACAGGCATACAGATAGATAGATAGATAGATATAATAGATAAATATAAGATAAATAGATTGATTGAATGATAGACAGATAAACAAATACAGTTAGATAGTTATATAGATATAGATAGAAATAGATAGTTACATATATAGATTCATACAATTATAACATTTAGATAAAAGATAGAGAAACATGTCGAAATATAGATAGATAAATGATAGACAAATAGATTGAGAGATATAGATGTTGGATATCTAGATTGATAAATAGAAAGAGTGAAAGATTGATACACTGATAGATTGATAGACTGATAGACATATAGACATATAGACAGATAGAAGAATAAAAAATAGACAAATTGATGGATAGATAGACCTTTAGTAAAATAGATAAATAGACAAATAGATCGATAAGAATATTAATAGATATATAGATAGATAGATAAATAGATTGATTGATTGATACACAAATATATACATAGATAGAAAGATAAATAACCAAATTAACAAAGAGATAATTAGAGTGATAGACTAAAAGACTACTAGATAAATATATATATAGATAGATATATACATAGACAGATATATATATATATATATATATATATATATATATATATATATATATATATATATAGATTGATAGTAGATAGATAAATTGACAGATAGATAGATAGATAGATAGAATAATAGACAGATTGATAGATAGACAAATAGATATACTAATAGATAGATAGATAGATAAATCGTTAGATAGTTAGATAGTGATAAATATAGTTAGATAGATAAATAAATAGATAGAAATATAAAAAAATAGATAGACAAATAAACTGATAGAAAGATAGACAGATAGACATATAGACAAATAGATAAAAAGATAAATAGATATACAGACAAATGGACATATAGATAGATTGATAGATAGTAAAACAAATAGACTAAAAGATAGATAGATAGATAGCAAATAGACAGATAGAATGATCGACAGACATATAGATATATAGATAGATATATATATATATATATATATAGATTGATAGAAAATAGATCGATAGACAAATAGATAGATAGATAGATAGGTAGATATATAAATAATCAAATAGATTGATAAACATATAGATAGATAAATAGATAGATAGATTGATATATAGATTGAAAAATATATAGATAGATATTTAGATAGATAGATAGATAAATATATAAATAAACATAAAAGAAGATATTTAGATATCCAATTTGACAAATATACTTATAGGTAGATAGATTAATAGTTACATATATATATATATAGACAGAAAGATAAATAGATAGTTAGATAAATAGATAGATTGATATATAAATAGATACAGAGATAAACACTTAGACACAGATACAAAAAGTCAAATAGACACATAGACACTTAGACAAATAGGTTGATAAATAGATACAAAGATAGATAGACAAACATAAGAATACATATACATATAAATAGATAGACAGATAGACAAATAAAAAGATAGAAAAATATAAAGATAGAAATATAGATTGATAAATAGGCAAATAGAAAGATATACTAATATATATATAGCTAGATAGTCAAATAGACAGATATACAAATAGATAGACATATAGATAAATAGATAAATAGATGAATAAATAGATAGGCAGAAAAATAAACATATAGAAAGACAGATATATGGATAGATAGATATATAAATAGATAGATAGATTGATTGATTGACAGATAGATAGATAGATATATAAATTGATAGAAAGATAGACCTATTAATATATATTATATGTATGCTAACATATAACTATAAATAATTCTATCTTACTATATGTATAACTATAAAAACATTATACATATCTATATTTTAATATATAATTAACAACATATTTTTAATATACTCTCTTATATATTAGTATAAAAATATATTTTAGTATATCCATACCTATACATAATTATATGTATAAATATATGTAATTATACGAAGAAATATATATACATACATGTATAAATATTAGTTTAACTATATGTGTGCCTATATGTACAAGCACATGTAACTATATTTATAATTACATGTATAATAACATACAACATCATATTTAATTATATGTGTATAAATATATATAAATATTTGTAAAAGTAAATAAAACATTATATAATTAAATATAACTATATTTTTAACTATTTATACATATATGTATACATATATGTAAATCTATATACTTGTTTGCAACTTTGTATATATTTATGTATAACTAAATATAACTACTCATATGAATATATATATATATATATATATATATATATATATATATATATATAACTAAAAGTTTAACGATATATAATTTTTTATAACTATATGTATTATATGTATAATAACATATAACTATACATAATTTTATATTATTAATGTATAAACTATATTTAAATATATAATTAAAACATATATTTAAAATACATTTTTATATATAAGTATAAAAAATGTATTTTAGTCTATCCACGCATATACATAACTATATGTATAAATATATGAAATTATATGAACAAATATGGATACATACATTTATAAATATAAGTTTAAATATACGTGTAACTATATTTATAACTACATGTAACAATATTTATAATTATATCTATATAAACATACAACACAATGTTTAACTATATGTGTATAACTATATATAAATATTTTTATAACCTTGAATAACTCTATAAATAAATATAACTTTATTTTTAATTATGTATACATATATATATATAAATCTATGTAATTGTATATAACTTTGTATATATTTATTTATATTTACTTATAACAACTTATATGCATATATCTATATATAAATATATGTTTAACTATATGTAACTATTTATAATTACATTTACTATATATCCTAACATATAATTATATATGGGATAATATTAATTTGTTGAACTAATTTGAAATTAAATGTCATAAGATATAATATCAACAATATGTAAGCACGTAAAATGAGTGTCCGTTGATTAGGCTCATATATGGTAATACAAATAAGGTTCGTACTCTTACTTAATCCCATCACTTGGGCCTCAGGCTCAAATATGAACTTATGTATGACAAAAGATATAATATTTGATAGGTTTACGCAGATGAAATTTTATTTTCTTTTATATAATTTTTCATTCTAACACTACACTCTCAATGTGTCTCTCTATCTCCCTCTCTAATTCTTCTAGTCACTCTATTCCTCTTTTTCTTTATATGTCACTCTCTCTCTCTCTTGTTATTATCTTTCTCCCTCTCCTTTCGTGCTTGTTCTATCTATCTATCTCTCTCTCCCTCTCTCTCCCTCTCTCCCTCTTTCTCTCTCTCTCCCTCTTTCTCTCTCTCTCTCTCTCCCTCTCTCTTCCTCTCTCTCTCTCTCTCTCTCTCCCTCTCTCTTCCTCTCTCTCTCTTTCCCTCTCTCTCCCTTTCACCAGTTCTCTCCCCCTCTCTCCCCCTCTCTCTCCCTCCTTCTCTTTCTCTCTCCCTCCATCTCCCCATTTATCTGCCCCCTTTCTCTCCCTCTCTCTCTCTCCCTCTCCTCCTTCAAACATTAAATGTCTTTTTTTCTTCCTTTCTTGTGCATTATCATACTTTTCACCCTTTATCAAGTATAATTGTGATATCTATTAATCAGTATCATGCTAAAAATTGCTTTATTTATTAATGTAGATTCTGCAAATGCATTGCCTCAATATTCATGAAATTTAATTTTTAAATATTCACTGTAAGTAATTTTATTTAATTATTTGTATATTTTGAATTAATAGAATGTTTTATTTATAATAAATGATTGGGCATTATTTTTTGTAAATAAAACAGGGCAAAATGAGCTTAGATCATTAGTGGATGTACAGAAGGGTTATTAATAGATTTTTGAATAAAGAATTTTTGACTGGGCTTGAAACTTTCATCAATTTTGCATTTAGTCAATCAAGATTGATGGATGGCAAAAAAATTAAGTTTCCATGCAATCATCGCAAGTGTCAGAATATTCTATTTCGTGATGCAAACATTATAAGATATCATTTTGGCAAATATGACTTTGTGTCAAATTATTTTGTTTGGATTTATCATGGGAAAAATATAATGGCTCTGAATATTGACCAAAATGAGGGTATTGAATCATTTGCTTGTGGTGAACAATCATCAAACACATATCATAGAATGATCATGGAAGCTGCTAGTGCTGGCTTCAATATGGATTACATGGATGAACTGCCTAATCCTGAAGCTTAGAAATTTTAAGAAATGCTTAAAGCTGTAGATAAAGAATTGTGCCTTGGTTGTAAAACACATTCGCAATTGTCACTTGTAGCTCGACTAATGGGCATTAAGTCAGAAAATCATATGTATAAGAAATTATTTGATAAGGTGACAAAACTAATAAAGGAGATTGTTTCGAATAATAATTTGATCACTAACAACTTTTACAATACTAAGAAGTTACTACGAGGAATGGGTCTACCAGTAGAAAAAATTGATTATTGTTTAAATGGATGCATGTTATATTGGGGTGGTGATAGTGATTTAATTAGTTGTAAGTTTTGTGACCATTCTAAATTTAGGAAGGTACCTCATGTTGTAGATACGTGACAAAAATTGAAGGTTGTCTTTAAGAAGATGTATTATTTTCGATTAATTCCTCGATTATAGAGACTATATACATCAAATACTACCGCAAATGAAATGAGGTGGTATTCTGAGCATGAGGTTGAAGAAGAGGCAACATGTCATCCATCCAATTCACATGCTTGGAAGCATTTTAATTATATACATCAAGATTTTGAGGCAGAAAGTCAAAAAGTGAGATTGGGTCTCTACAATGATGGATTTCAGCAATTTGGGCAATCTAGACAATAGTATTCATCATGGCCAGTGATAGCCTTATAACTTGCCTCCATGGTTGTGTTTGAAGGAGCAATATATGTTTTTATCAATATTGGTTCCAAAGCCAAAAAATTCAAAAGATATGCTGAATGTTTTCTTACAGCCTTTTATTGTAGAGTTAAATCATTTATGAGATGTCGGCATGAATACGTACGATATCTCAAAGAAGCAAAATTTAATTATGCGGGAAGCCCTTATGTGGATGGTAAGTGACTTTTCTGCATATTCAATGAATCCTGGGTGGAGTACAACAAAATGATTCGCATGCCCGTATTGCATGAAAAATTTTGATGCATTTACCCTCAAATTTAGTGGTAAATAATCATGGTTTGATAACCATCATAAGTTTCTATCTATGAATCATCCATTTCAAAGAAATAAAACTGTATTTCGAAAAAATAAATCTATGATGACAATTGCACCAGTAGTTCATTTAGGAGATGCTATTATTACAGAGATTCATAGTTTGGGTTTGAAGAAAGTAACTGAAAATGATGCTAATAGAAGTAATGGACCAATAGGCAAATCATTTGGATAGAGGAAACGTAGTATATTATGGGACTTGTCGTGTTGGAAGTCCAATTTAATTTATCATAACTTAAATGTAATGCATATTGAAAAAAATATTTTTGACAATGTTTTTAACATTGTCCTTAATGTAGACGGAAAAATAAAAGACACTTTAATATCAAAACAAGAGCTGGATGGTTACTGTTGGCATCCTGAATTAAAACTAAATGAGGAAACATGAAAATTTTCTAAATCTTGCTACACACTTGATAAGAAGGCAAGACAGATATTGTGTGAATGGGTTAAATATTTTAAATTCCTTGATGGATATGTGTCAAATATGGGTAGATGCGTGGATATGAAGAATCTTAAGTTATTTGGAATGAAAAGTCATGAATGTCATGTATTTATACAGATATTAATACCAATTTCATTTCGTGAATTACTTCCACCAAGTTTTTGGAAGGTACTTATAGAACTTAGTTTGTTTTTCAAATAGCTAACAGCAACCACAATCAAAATAAATGATATGGTGAGGCTGGAAAATGACATTCCGCTTATTATTTGTAAGCTTGAACAGATATTCCCACCGAGTTTTTTTGACTTAATGGAGCATTTGCCAGTCCATTTGGCATATGAAGCAAGGATTACAGGGTCAATGCAATTCAGGTGGATGTATCCTTATAAAAGGTAAATACATATAATTTACTATGTTTTATGATTTTGTACTTTAAGTAATATTGTAATTTAACCAAATTGAAACCTAACATTGTGGTTGTAGGTATCTTCGTAAGTTAAAATTGAATGTTAGAAACAAGGCAAAAGCTGAAGGATCAATTTGCAATGTATATTTAGTAGGAGAAGCATCATCATTTTGTTCTTATTATTTTGAGGATCATGTCAATACAAAGAATAAAAATGTGCCGATAAATTATGAAGGTCATTTGATGGTAAAAGAATATTCCATAGACAAACTATCTATCTTCTAGCACCCTAGAAGAGCATTTGGAAGAGAAATGAAAAGATGTATGACAGATGAAGAGTACAAAGTAACCCAGAGCTAAGTTTTACTTAATTGTTATGAGGTTCCACCTACATTGAGTATGTATACACAAAATGATTGCAGGTTTAATCATAGTTTAATTTTATCTTTAATAGGAATTATTAAAAATTGATATATATATTTTTCTCTCTTTTTTATATTTGTGCAGTATTTATGTTGAGTAGTTAAAATATAGACAACCAGTAATTTCCAGCAAAGATGTCGATTATATACTAGAAATTGAATTTGCTAATTGGTTCAAAAATTATGCGAGAATTATTAAGTTTTAAATTTTTTAATTATTTAATTTATTATTATCTTTTATTTGGTAATATCAATTCTTTAATTTATGTCATAGGCAATTGATCCTTCAAATGGAGATTCAAATATTTTTATTCATAATCTAAGTAATGGCCCGTTTTGATATGTGACAACCTATCTTGCGTATTTTGTTAATGGATATAAACTTCACATATACAGGCATGGTTCTTTTTAAATAATATGAATAGTGGTGTATGCATTAAAGGTGCATGATATAGTATAGATGAGATTGATTAATATGATCAACTCAAAGAAGTATTTGAGTTGGAGTATCCTGGACTCAGAAATAATAGGATTGTATTATTTAAGGGTGAGTAGTTTGATCCTACACGAAATGTGGGCACTGAGATTCATTCGGATTATAAGCTAGTGGATGTTAACCATAAATGCATATATAATCGATATGAGCCATTTATTATGGCAGTTCAAGCTGCTCAAGTATATTATTATACACATCCGAGTTTATCTCATGATAAGAGTGATTTGTGGGCGATTTGCAAAATCAAAGCACGATCAAAATTTGAAGTACAAACATCGCAAGAAAGAAGTGCAGACTTAGATATTTCACAAGCATTCCAGAAAGATGACATAAGTAATATCGAACCTGTGAATGTAGGTGAAGATCCAGAAAAATTTGTGACTCAATTGGTGACATAAAAAATTAAAGATGATCACTTTCTATCTAAAAATAAGTTCGAACTTCTATTGAAATCAGACAAAATATCAGAAGATCAATTAGAGGAGGACTGTGATGTCGATAATTAAATTATTATAATTTTATTATAATATTAAACAATAAAAAGACTTTTTATAATTTTTTGAAATCTATCGGTGTGTTTTATTATAAAATGCATGCTTGTTCATCATATCACTATTGTTTGTTCTATGTTTTATTTTGTACAGTAGATGATGCCTAAAGGATGTGGTCATGGTGGAGGTGAACGTGGACACAGAAATGAACCAAATTCATCTAGTATGTTACATTATGTTGCAGAATCAGTACCATCTCATAGCCACCATATCCAGACTTCAACTTCACAATTACCATCTCCATTTTTATCACCATCACCATCATTGAGACCTCTACTATCACCTTTATCAGATGTAATCCCACCACCAATCGTCCTTTTTTCACACACTTTTGATCCATCTCTATCTTCTACGCCACATTTTACACTGATTGTTCCCCTATTTACAATACCAACGACATCATCAAATGTAGTGCCTTCCTTTATAGTTAGTGCAAAGTTAGAAATTGAGATTGTGGATGAGAGGTAAAAGAAATATGTAAAAATGACTTGAAAAAAAATGTTGATGTTACTATCAGTGGTTTTTTTTATATTGTTATGATTTTCATGTTTTCTATGTTATTTATTTATTTGTACGGTTTTATTTCATCTCACAAGTATTTGACTATAATTACAAAGTCTT
The DNA here is from genome assembly GCA_029783825.1 of Sapria himalayana. Taxonomy (NCBI): domain Eukaryota; kingdom Viridiplantae; phylum Streptophyta; class Magnoliopsida; order Malpighiales; family Rafflesiaceae; genus Sapria; species Sapria himalayana. The sequence continues at coordinate 8,501 of JAREIK010002057.1, forward strand.
TCAAGAAAATGGTTGATTCTAAATCATTCTCCTAGAAGAAAGTTTTAGAATTGGCAAAGGAGTCCTATTTTAATGATTTTTAGGTAAAAATAACAAAACAAATGTTTTGAAAATTAATAATCAAATTACTTATCTATTATGTTGGTTATTATTCAAGAAATAAATAATTATATTCTTATTGTTAATATAAATTCTTTTGTGATTTTTCTATATATAGAATTAGTGCACATGGGCACCTAAATTTGATGGAAAGATAAAGTCATTATGAGAGATCAAAGCTACTCAATGATATTTTGATTTTGTCCGAAAATTGAAGAATATGAAAGAAAGGCCTGATTTTATATCTGAGGATGTGATATTCGAAGTGGCTTATTTATTGGGATGATTCAGATGTGATGAAAAAAATCAGATATTGCCCGTAAAAATCAACGAAGTGAGGTAGCTGGACTAGGTACAAAAATTTTTCTACACAACAAGAGGGTCAAAGTCGAGCATTGAGCATGCTCGAGATCTCATACAATTTTAAAATTGTAAACATTTATATATTTAGTGGTTGTGATTGTTGCTCATCAACAAGTTGAGGGTTCTATGTATCTTCAACCAAGTGACTATGATCCTATTTGTTTAGAGACCATAGGAGGTCATAAGAAGCAGTGAGTGTATGGAATCAGCTCTAAGGGAGTGGTATTTTGTTGTAGCAGTCGTGCTTCTAATTCATCTATCTCAACAATGGTCGATGAGGCGGTCTAACAACAAGTAATGGAAACAAATGAACGTATTGTAGTTATGGAGACCAAAATAAAAAAAGGATAAGCAGATATCTCATTTAAAGAAAGAAATATATGAAATTAAAGAATAGAATGATGAGCAGTATACTAATTTGATGGAAGAAAAGAAAGAAATTAAAGAAATGAATGATGAGATGAAGTAGTTAAGATTGTAATGCAACATCAAATGTCCTATATGGAGTCACAGCGGCATTGGCGCAACAAATAGTATTCCGAGATCTAGCTGCAAAACATTGTAGGAGAGGCTAGCATTTTGTACAAATTATGAGGATGATTGAGTATGAGAATTATTTTTGAACTGTTATTTATTTTTTTTCATGTGTAGCAAATAATTATGTTACTTTTTGCAAGTTTCAATTTTTTTATTCTATTTTTATTCTTTGCTTTTCTGATTAACCCAATTATGAATCTTTGTAGGACACATTATGTGGGACAAAAGAAAAAATTCTGATTCAAAGCAATCAGACATTACCATGGTCCTTCCAATGCATGGGTCTCATTTTTACCAATTTTAGCTATATCAAAAAGAGGCTAGCATAACTTATCTCTAAAAATAATTGTTGGATATCTTTTATATTTTGTTTGAAGCTGTAAGACAATCAAATTTAATTTGTGTTTGTTTATGTCTATAATATTTGTTTTTATATATTTGTGAATATATTTTTGTGTCTTTGAATTTTTTGGGTAGAGTTTTAGTATATACGTATGTATATACTTAGTATATATGTACATATAATACTATAGTATTTTATGTACATATATACTGAGTATATATAGTACTCAGTATATATGTACACATAATACTATAATTTGTATGTACATATACTATAGTAATATATGTACTAGTGAAATGCTAGTATATATGTAGATATTAACTATAGCAATATATATTTATCAAAACATAGTCATTTATTTATTTATTTTGATTTGATTTGGTGGTTTAAATTCCATACATTTATGGCACCACATTGTTTCCCATACAAAGCTAGTATAAGTGAATATATATTTCAACAAACATGATTCACCATGATTCACACGCATTTTTGTTGTGGAAAGTTGGTGATCAGAGGAGTAGAGGGAGAGAAAGCAACGTTAATGCATTGATAGATTATACTTTATGCATAGTCGGTAGATACATTGATTAATAAGATGTAATATATTTTTTGTATTAGAATAAGTTATTAAATAAATTTTTTTGTTTAATTTAAAAGTTTCATTTATTATTTTTGTTTTTATAAAATTTAATTTTAAATTATTAAATTATTTAATTAATTTTTTGTTTAAACTGTATGACAATTAACTTTAATTTGTGTTTGTTCATGTATATATTAATTGTTTTTATATATCTATGAATATGTTTGTATTTTTCCGAATTTTTTGGTAGAGTTTTAGCCTATTATATGTATGTAAAAGCCTATTATCAATAGTGGTAGCTAAGGCAGCGGTGGCAGTAGTGCTAGTAGCGGAGGTAGGGAAGGTAGCGACAACATTAAAGGCAGCGTTGGCATCGGCGGAAGTAGTGGCTATAGCGGTAGCAGCGGCAGCAATGTTATCGGTGGTATCATCGATAGCAGAGACAACACTGGCAGCAGCCACAGCAATAGCTGCACTGGCAGCGGCAGTAGCATCGATAGCTGTCGTAGAGGCCGCTGCCTCCACGACAAGGGCGGCAGCGGCAGCTGGAGTAGTAGGAATGGCAAAATTTGTGGTATATACGTAGGTATATTGTCAGTATATACGTACATATAATTCTGCATTATTTTATGTACATATTACTGAGTATATATGTACGCATAATAATACAATTTATATGTACAAATACTACAGTAATATATGTACGAGTGAAATGCTACTATATATGTGTATTTTGGCTATAGTAATATGTATTTATCAAAACATAGTTTTTTTTTTAATTTATTTTGATTTGATTTAGTGGTTTAAATTTCTTACAAATGTGGTGCCACATTGTTTCCCATACGAAGCTTGTATAAGTGAAGGGATCTTTCAACAGACATGAAGCACCATGACTCGGACAGCATTTTTGTAGTGGAAAGTTAGTAATCGAATGAGTAGAGGGAGAAAAAGCAACGTCAAAGCATTGATAGATTATACTTTATGCACAGACGATAGATACATTGATAACTAAGATGTAATATAATTTTTTTAGTTATTTAAAATATTGTATTAGAATAAGTTATTAAATGAATTTATTTATTTAATTTAAAATTTTCTTTTATATTTTTTGTATATTAAATTTAATATAAAAATATTAAACTATTTAATTAAATTTTAGTTAAGCTGCATGACAATCAACTTTAATTTATGTGAGTTCATATCTATAATAACTATTTTTATATATCTATGAAAATGTTTGTCTTCGAATTTTTTGGGTAGATTTTTATCGTATTATAGGTCTATAAAAACATAATATCAGCAGCAATATCAGTGACAGTGGCGGCGGCAATGATAGCAGCAACAATAGAAGAGGCAACGGTGGTAGTGGTGGCGGTGGCAGCAGCGGGGCAGCCACGGTTATAGTAGTGGCATGGAATAAGCGGTGGCATCAGAAGTAGTGGCAGTGGCAGCGATGGCGGAAGTGGCGGTAGTAGCGGCTGCACCAGAAGCAGCTGCGGTAGTCACGGTAGCTAGTAGCTGCAGTGGAAGCAGCGGCATCACCTGAAGCAACAGTAGAGGTGCCAGTGTGGAGGTAGCAGTGGTGGCGTCGACGACAGCAGAGGCAGCATGGTAGCAATGACAATAATAGTGGTATTGGCAGTGATAGTGACAAAGGTAGCTGCAGCAGGAGCGACAGTGGTTGTGATAGCAACAGCATCAAATGGGGTATATACATACGAAAAAAGTCAGTATATATGTACATATAATACTGCAGTATTTTATGTACATATATACTGAGTATATTTGTACTCAGTTTATTTGTACACATAATGCTGTTATTTTTAATGTACATATACTTCGGTAATATATGTACGAGTGAAATGCTAGTATATATTTACATATATACTACATGATTATATATGTATCAAAACATAACTTTTTTTTTAATTTGAGTAAGTGGTTTAAATTTCTTACTGATATGATACCGCATTGTTCCTCATAAAAAGCTTTTATAAGTGTTGAGATTTTTCACTAGACAGTACGTGTCATGACTCAAATAGTTTTGTCGCAATTGAAAAATGATGATTGGAGGAGTAGAGGGAGAGAGAGCAGCGTTAATAAATGGATATATTATATTTTATGCACTGTCAGTAGATACATTGATGAATAAGATGAAATAAAAGTTTTTTATTTTTTTTGTTTCAATTATGTAAAATATTGAATTTGAATAAGATATTAAATGATTTTATTCTTTGTTTATTATAAATTATTTATAGTTTAAAAATTTATTCTATTTGATATAAAAATATTAAATTATTTAATTAAAAAATTTTATAGGTGGCCACAGCCAAAGGAGGTGGTCAAAAGTGTGTTGTACAAACATGTTATCAGCCAATATAAAGACACTGTGTACGAGATCAAAGATAAATGGCCGAAGAAGAAAGAACAAGATTTGAGTGTCCCTGATCATATTTTCAAGGAGTGGCAGAGTAGTTGGGATGATCCGGATTATAGGAAGAGGTGTGATAAACAGAGCGGAAATCATCGCTCAGAGTGGGCTTGAGAGGGTAGTGGCATGTCTACACACACTAGTGGATCTCGCTCTTTTCACGAGCACGAATGAATATTGGTATTATTTATAATTTATACTTTTTATGTTTATTATTTTGTGAAATGTGTTCAATTATGCCTAAATTTCATTTCTCATAAAGAATTTTTTTTTTCAATAGATTAACATATGTATTGTATGTAATTATAGACACGGAAGGAGGGTAAGAAGCTCAATGCTCCTTCCTTATTCAGATACATGCAGACGAAGGCTAATGATAATCAGACATTCATTGATTAGAGATCTCGTGCAGCAAATGTAAGTTTCATTAAAAAAATTAACTTTTTTTTGTTTGAATATAAATTGAAATTCCTTTTGTACATTTTTATTAGGTGAGTTATGAAGAAATGTTAGCTACTGTGACTCAAGCGTATTCCAAGTCTACTTTAGGTTCATGTGATGGTGCAACAGGTAGTTCTCATTCATCAGCTCCACCAGTTGATACGTATCAGATTTGCTATGTGGCTATTGATGGCAAGGAGAAGATGCCCATCTATGGCGTCGGTTCGGCGACATCATCATTCTACTCGCATAGATGACCAGATTATGAAGCTGAATTTTCAGGACTAATTTAGAATTTGTTCTCGACGATGGAGGAATTTAAGGACATGATACTAAATGCTATAGAGTATCAGTTGGTCGATACAAAGCGACACATGATAGACTATGAGGATGATAGGGATGAGTTGCGTATGTTTTTTCACTGGCTTACAAAGAAGTTTCAGGAAAGAGGACTATAATTCAACCCTGATGATCTACCACACATTTTTCGGCATAATGCTCCAGCTATAGCATCTACTCCAATCACCTATAGTAACACCTGTAGGAACTACATCAAGACTAGCAACAATAGACAGCTTTACCTCAATACCTGACACCTCACCATGTGGACCAAATACATCATAGTATAACGATTATGAAACTAGGTTGGATGATTAAGTCTATTACACATTTTTTTTCAATGCATTAAACCTTGATTTTCAATTTCATTTTTTTTATTTTCTCTTGATGAATTATATATATATGCAGTATATATAGTTGTTTGCTAGAGTTAATTGGATTTTTTTTGTTGTATTATCTGTATATGTTTATGTAGTAACTGCATCAAAATTGGAAGTTCATTCGATTTTTTTGTGCTATCTATATATGTTTCAGTAGCAAATGCATAAAAACTAAAAAAAATTTGGTCGGTAATTACCGATGAAATTGCGACAAAAACTAACCAAAATTTTTTAATATCAATGGTCGGTAAAAGGTCACCAAATGGTCGGTAATACTTTTGGAGATCAATTACCGACCAATGATTATAAAATATTTTGATCGGTTTTTGGTTGCAATTTTTTTTGGTTATTATCGATCATTTTGTCACCATTTACTGACCTAATACTTTTTGTGTGAAAATGGTTGAAATATAGTCGGAAATTATTTGTTGGTAAATTGTTTGTAAATTGTCGGTAATTACTAACGATTTGGAAACAATTTACCTACCTAATGCTTTTGGTCGGAATATAGCCGGAATATAGTCGGATATTATTTGTTGGTAAATTGTCTTTAGTCGGTTAGTAATTACTGACAATTTGGAGATCATTTACCCACCGACTGCCTTTGGTCGGAAAATAGTTAGAATTGAGTTGGTAATTATTTGTCAGTGAATGGTTTGTAAATGGTCGTTAATTACCGACAATTTGGAGAGTAATGTACCGACCTAAATATTTTTGTCAGAAAATTATTAGAATAGTCGATAATTATTTGTTGGTAGAGGGTCGGTAAATGGTCAATAATTTACCGACAGAATGATTTTTTGTTGGTAAAAAAATTAACGACAAACAAAATTGTGATCAAATATTTTGGTCGGTAATTGGTTGCTATTTGGTTTACCGACCACAAAATATCGAATTAGCGACCAAATAATTGGTCGGTAATTTGGTGAATTTTAGTAATGAAATATTTATTTTTTTGGAATTATTTAGAAAAATATGGAACTCCCTCGAAAAATATATTATATATTTCTTCGAATAAAATATGAATTTCTTGGATTTACTATGAGAATTATGAATCTCATTTGAAAAATATATTGGATATTTCTCCGACAAAATATTTTTTTTCCTTGGATATTTTTCAAAAACCACCGTGTGACTCAGCCTGGAGGTTCTCCCAATTCAAGTTCACAAATTTATTAGTCATGCTCAAGAGAAAATACCACGCAACTCAATCTAGATGTTATCCTAATTCGAATTCTCAAAATACATTTCATATACCTTTATATGTATATATATATCATGCACCTACCCATGTATATGAAATGTCCCCGTGCATATGAAATGTAAGTATGTCATTTACGATTAAACGAGGTTTAAGACACAACTATAACAATCCAATTCTAATTAACATGCACTAAATTTTACTAAACAAAACCCATAAACTTTTTATCGATTAATCATTTCCAATGATATTTCTAACAATTCGAATTGAAATATAAAATATGATCATTTATGGCCATTAAATAGAAAGAAATTCTGATAAGAAAAACCCACAACCTTTTAGAAAATTTCACCGAAATTTTATAAATTTGATGTCAAATTAAAGATCTCATCACGTAAAACAACTTTTGTTCCTATACTATTCTATTCCGACTCTAGAATAATCCATTACGATCAAAAGAAATTCAAATTTATATATATATTTTTTCCACAACACAATGACTCTCTCTCTCTCTGTAGAATTTTATTTTTTCCATTCTTTGTCAGGTATCAATCATTTTCTGAATTCATGTTGTTTTTTTAATTTTTTTATTATAATAATTTTTTTTTATTTTTTTATTTTTATTATTATTTTCTTATTTTCTTATTTTTATTTTTTTAATTTTTTTATTTGTTTATTTTTATTATTTTTTTTTATTTTTTTATTTTTTTATTTTTTTATTTTTTATATTTTTTTTATTCTTTTTTATTTTTTTTTAAATTTTTTTAATTTATTTTAATTTTTTTAATTTTTTTAATTTTTTTAATTTTTTAATTTTTTTAATTTTTTAATTTTTTTAATTTTTTAATTTTTTAATTTTTTAATTTTTTAATTTATTTTAATTTTTTACATTTTTTATATTTTTTATATTTTTTATTTTAAAATTATTAAAATTTTTATAATTTTTTTTAAATTTTTTAAATTTTTTAAATTTTTTATTTTTTTTATTTTTTTTATTTTTTTTATTTTTTTTAAACACATGGACCGTGCATGCGCAACCACGTGATGACATCGTCGCATAGTATTTTCCATTTTCGTTTTTTTATATTTATTTATTTATTCTAATAATTATTTAAATAAATTAAAAAAATAACAAAATTCAAACTTCCTTAGAATTTGACAAAATTTGTCAACGTACTTATATTTTCCAAGACGAATTCAATAACAAAATTCATTTTATCAGCAGGGTTCTAAAATTTTTAGTTAATTTTTTTATAACAAAATTACTATTTTACCCTTTTTCTAGAAATAAATCATATTATTTATTTCTTCATTTTTTTTGGGATTTCACATTCTCTCTCCTTAATGAATTTCACCCTGAAATTCTCACAGATACAACTTTATATTTATAAACGTATTCTAAAGTTAAATAATTATTAAATTAGTGAAACACATACATTCATTTTCAAATAAAAAATGATAAGCGACATGCATCATGTCTTCATGTTCTCATGTTGCTTCTTCTATTCCTTGATGCTGTCAAATCACTTTTACTAGTCTCACCATCTTGCGTTGCAAAACTTGGTCTTGACTATCAATGATACGCACTTGCATTTTTTTAATCGTTTCATCTGTATCAATAATGAGTTCGCCCCAATCCATTACATTAGTTGGACTTGAAATATATTTCCTAAACATAGAGATGTAAAATATCTCGTGGACACCAGATAAATGTGGCGGTAATACAAATCGATAAGCAACCAAACCCACCTTCTCGAGTATTTCGAAAGGTTCAATTTATCTTGACGATAACTTTCCACGCTTGCCAAAACTGATTACTCTCATTTTTGGCATCACTTTCAAGAAAATATGATCTCCCACCTTAAATTCTAGAGGTTGTCTTAGTCTATCAACATAACTTTTCTATCAACTTTGAGCCATAAGAACATGTTGTCATATCAAATCTACTTTCTCTGAGGTATCTCTAATCACGTCTAGACCCGTGATGGCTCAGTCTCCCACCTCAGCCCAACAAACTGGAGATCGACATAGCCTTCCATACAATGCTTCATATGGTGCCATTTGGATACTTGCCTGATAACTATTATTATAGGCAAACTCGACCAAAGACATATATTCTTCCCAGCTACCCTTAAAATCTTGACAACATGCTCGTAACATATTTTCAAAAACTTGTATGGTTCTTTCTGACTGACCGTTGGTTTGTGGATAATAAGCAATACTCATTATCATCTGTGTTTCAATTGCTTTCTAGAAATTCTTCCAAAAATGAGCCGTTAATCTGGGATCTCTATACGATACAATAGATACTGGCACTCAATGTAATCGGACAATTTCTCGTATGTATAACCTGCACAATTCCTCACATGTGAAGATCATTCACATTGCCAAAAAATGTGCAGACTTTGTAAGCTGGTCAACAATCACCCACATAACATCATGTTTTTGTGATGTCTGTGGCAAGTGAGTCACAAAATCCAATGTGATATGTTTTCATTTCCACTCTACTACATCCAAAGGCTTGAGTAATCCTACTGCCCTCAAATGCTCAGCCTTTATCTGCTAACACGTGAAGCATTATCGAACAAAATCTCCAATGTGTCTCTTCATCCTATTCTAGTAATACTAGCGATGAAGATCATTATACATCTTTGTGTCATCTGGATATTCTGTAAAATGAGAATAGTGAAATTCTTTAAGAATCTCCTCTCTCAATTCTACTATCTGGAAAACCACATTACGTCCCCTAAACTGAAGACTATCATCCATATGAATAGTCCAACATTCATCACATGTATCAATTTCTACTCGGTTCTTTATAGATAATATTTCTACATCTTGTTTCTGCATCTAAATCACCTTATTTAATAGTGAAGGTATAGTTACTAATATTCTGATAACACCCTAACTTTAACTGCTATATTGAAAGCTGAATCATCCCACAGTGTCAAGCACATCTCATTCCCACAAAATAATACTAGCTAATGCACCTCATGATTGCCAACTAAGTGCACGAGTCACCACATTTACCTTACCTGGATGGTAATGTAAAGTAAAATCATAATCTTCTAGATACTCCATCCATCGATGATGTCTCATGTTAAGGTCTCGTTGTGTAAAGATATATTTCAGAATTTTATGGTGTGAATATACCTCAAATTACTCCCCATACAAATAGTGGCACTATATTTTTAAAGCAAGGACTATAGCCACCAACACTATATCATGCGTTGGGTAATTCCTCTCATGATTTTTAACTGCCTTGAACCATAACTAACAACTCTCCAAGATTGCATCAGAATACATCCCAATCCATCCTTCGATGCATCACAATATACTGTAATTTCTGTCCCCTATCCGGAACTATCAAAATAGGAGCTGAAGTAAGTCTCATTTTCTATTCATGAAATGTCATTTCACATGAATAATACACTCAAACTTAACTTCCTTCCTGAACAATCTAGTAATATGAGTAGCTAACATGGAAAAATTCTCAATAAATCTTCTGTAATACCCAGCCAATCCCAAAAAACTACGTATTTCAAAAATTGACTTTGTCCTCTCCCAACTCATGACTGCCTTGCCTTTTTCAGAGTCCACTAAGATAATAGTAGCTGATACTACATGTCCCAAAATTTTTATTTCTGTCAACCAAAAGTCACATTTTCCAAACATAGCATACAACTTATATTTTCTCAAGTTTGGAGAATAATATGTAAATGATTCTAATGCTCTCCTACGGACTAAGAATAGATAAAAATGTCATCCATAAAAACAACAACAAAATAATCAAAATATGGCTGAAATATTATATGCATAAGATCCATGAATGTCATTGGCACATTTGTTAATCTGAAAGATATTTATGTAAACTCAAAATGCCCATACCATGTTCTAAATACTATCATAGGGATGTCAGCCTCTATAACTCACAACTAGTCATATCTAGTACGAAGATCTATTTTAGAAAAAACATGTGTCCCTTTTAACTGGTCAAATAAATCATCAATCCTTAGTAATGAATATCGATTATTTATCATAACCCGAATCAACTGTCAATAATCAATGCACAGTCAAAGGGTTTTATCATTCTTCTTTACAAATAAAAGCAAAGCACCACAAGGTTAAGTGCTAGTTTAATGAAACCCTTGTCAAACAAATATTGTATCTGAAACTTTAGTTCTTGTAATCCAATCGGTGTCATCCTTTGTGGAGGTAATTCTGGTGTGTCAGTAATCCTGTGATGGGGTAATTTTAGTAATTTATTAAGAAAAATATCCTCATATTCACAAACTATTCGAGAAAGATCCATATTCAATATCCCTGCTTATTCTAGGGTGAAACATGTCAGCCAACCTGAAAGTTGTTCGTACCATTTAGAATCATATATAGGCTAGTGTAATGCATCAAGCATATGGTCTTGAAATACAAAATATATATCGGCTGGTGTGTGGATAATAATTCTTCAATGATCACAATCAATAATGACTAGATGTGCAATTAACCAGTCCATGCAAAGAATTACATCAAAATCTGACATCTCCATAACTCTAAGGTTTGCTATGAGTAGAATCCCTGAGATTTCTAACTCATAATCTTATTTATCTACCTTTATGTCTATCTTTCTGTCTATCTATCTATCAATCTATATGTCTATTTATCTGCCTATCTATCTTTCTATCTATATGTCTATCTATCTGTCTATATATCTGTCTATCTATCTATTTTTGTATCTATCTATCAAATTATCAATCTATTTAACTATCAGTTTATCTATCTATCTATCTATATTTATATCAATATATCTATGTTTTTATCTGTCTGTCTATCAATCAATCTGTCTATCAATCAAAATATCAATTTGTCTATATATCTATCTATCCATCTATCAATTATCAATATATTTCACTATATATTTGTACTATTAATTAATCTATCTATCTGCCTATCAATTTGTATATCTAACTATCTTTCTGTCAATCTATTTGTCTATCAATCTATCTTGTATTTCAATCTAAGAAACTATCTATATGTCTTTCTATCTATTTGTCAGTCTTATATCTATCTATCTGCCTATCTATCTATCTATCAAACTCTCTATATATCTATTTTTTATCTATCTTTCTATCTATCTTTCTATCTTTCATTCTATCTGTTTATCTTTCTATCAATATATTTGTCTATCAATCTATATATCTATGTATCTATCTATCTATATGTCTATCTATCTATCTATCTATATGTCTATCCAATTATTTATCTATCTATCTATATATCTATCTTTTTAATCTATCTATCTATCTATTTGTTTGTCTATCTTTCTATCTATCTGCCTATCTATCTGTTTATCTATATATCAATCAATCTTTCTATCTATATGTCTATCTATTTATCTATCTGTCTATCTATATATCTATCTTATCTATCTATCAATCTATCCGTCTGCCTATCAATCTATATATTTATCTTTCGATCTATCTTTTTGTGTATCTATCTGTCTATATTCTTTCTATCTAGTTGTCTACCTGTCCTAATTATCTATATATCTATAGATCTATTTATTTGTTTTTCATTCTATTTATATATTTATCTATCTATTTATTTCTCTATCTATATATACCTATTTTTCTATCTAAGTGTCTATGTATCAGTTTATCTATTTGTCTATCTATCTGTCTAATAATTTATCAATTTATCTATCTATCTATGTATCTATCTATCTATATTCTATCTGTCTTTCAATTTATATATCTATATCTATATAAATTTTTCTATCAATCTATCTATCAATCTTTCTATCAATCCTTCAATATATGTGTCTATCTATCTTTCTATAAAAATTTCTATCTATCTATCTACTATTAATTTGACTATTTTCTGACTATCTTTCTATCATTCTTTATAGCTTTTTATCGATTTATCTATTTATTTATCTGTCTGTCTAATAATCAATCGTCTGTCTATTTTTCTATCTATCTAATTGTCTATCTATCTATCTATCTATTTATCTATTTATGTGTTTATTTATTATCAATCTATCTATTTGTCTATCTATGTATATCTATCTTTCTATCTTTCTGTCAATCTATCTATCGATCTTTCTATCTATCATTAATCTATATCTCTATATATCTCTCTATCTATCTGTATATCTGTCTCATTATCTATCTGTATATAAGTCAATGTTTTTATATATCTATCTGCCTATCTATGTTTATCTATCTATCTATCTGTCTGTCTTTCTGTCTATTTAGTTATCTTTTTGTCTATCAATATGTCTATCTATCAATCTATGTGTCGATATTTCTATTATTCTATCTATCTATCTATCTATCAATATATCAATTTATCTCTCTATTTATCTATTCATTTATGCTTATCTATCTTTCTATCTATTTATCTAAGTATTTGTCTAATAATCTATCTTTCTGTCTGTCAATATATCTACCTATCTAACTATCTGTATGTATATCCTTTTGTCTTTCTATATGTCTATCTATATCTGTCTATCTATATTTGTCTATCTATCTATATATCTATATGTCAGTCTATCAATCTATCATCTTTTTATCCATGTATCTATCTATTTATTTATTTGTCTATCTATCTATCTATGTATCTATCTAATAATCTATTTAATAATCTTTCTATTAACTATCTATATATTTCTTTATCAATCTATATATCAATCTATCTATTTATCAATAAATCAAATAATCAATCTATCTTTCTTTCGATCTTTCTATTTGTCTGTCAATTTATCGGTTGGTGTATGTCTATCAATCAGTTTGCGTATCTATCAATTAGTCTTTAATCTGTTTGTCTGTATGTCTATATATCTATCTATCTATCTATTTATTATTGTTCTATCTATCTGTCTATATTTCTATCTATCTGTCTATCTATCTATCTAACTATCTATCTATTTATTGTGGCTGGTCTATCTATTTGCATATCTATTGTCTTATCTATCAGTTTATCTATCTGTCTATCTATCCCTCTAATCTATCTTGTCTATTATCTATCTATCTATCTATCTATCGTTATTGTTATCTTTTTGTTATATATTACTATCTATTTAACTATCTATTTATCTATGTATTTATCTATATGTATATCTATCATTCTATCTATCTGACTTTCTATCTATTTGTCTAACTATCTATCTATCTGTCTGTCTATCTATCGATCTATTTATCTATCTTCTTGTCTGTCTATCTATATATGTTTCTATCTACCTTTCTATCTAATCTATTTGTCTATTTATCTATCTTTTTATCTTTATCTTTTGTCTATCAATCTAACAATTTTATCTTTTTGTCTATCTATCTTTGAATCTATCAATAACTACATGTATCTATCTATCTATATGTATCTATTTGTCTATCTATCTATCTATCTATCTTTATATAAATCTATTTATCTAACTACCTATCATTATGTAAATAAATCTCTCTATCAACCTATCTATCAATCTATTTATCCATCTATCTATCTATCTATTTTTATATTTATCTATTTATCTATCTTTCAATAAATCTATCAATTTGTCTATCTTTTTGTCCATCTATCAATTTATCTTATTGTTTGTCTATTTGTATTCCTATCTATCTAACTATCTCTCTATTATTCTTCTTCTCTATTTGTCTTTCTATCTATCATTCTTTCCGTTTATCTTTCTATCTAACTAACTAACTATCTATCTATCTATCTAACTAACTATTTTTCTATCTTTCTATCTATGAATCTACTTTTATATCTATATATGTCGATCAATTTATCTATTTTCTGTCTATTAATCTGTATGTCTTATCTATCTATTTATCTTTCTATCTATCTATCTTCTATCTATCTATTTATCTATCTATCTATCTATCTCTTCTCTATCTATCTATCTATCTATCTTCTATCTTCTATCTATCTATCTATCTATCTATCTTCTTTCTATCTGTCTATCTATATGTCTATCTATTTGTCTCTCTATATGTCAATCAATCAATCAAACCATCTATCTATTCTCTATTTATCTATCTATCTATATATCTAACTATTTGTCTATCTATCGATCTATCAGTTTATCTATATATTATATATATATATACTATCTATCTATCTTTTATCTATCTTTTTATCTTTCTTTATGTCTAACTATATATCTATCAATCAATCAATCTATCTATCTATATGTCTATCAATCTATCTGTTTATATATTTGTCTATATATCTATCTATCTATATCTATATCTATTCTATCTATCTATCTATCTATATGTCTCTCTATCTATTGATTATCTATATGTTTCTCTATCTATCAGCATATCTATCTATCAATCTCTGTATCTATTTATCTATCTATATAACTGGCTATGTATCTATCTATTTTTTGTATATCTATATGTCTATTTATTTGTATATCTCTATCTATCTATCTATCTATCTATCTATTTTCCTATC
The DNA here is from genome assembly GCA_029783825.1 of Sapria himalayana. Lineage (NCBI taxonomy): Eukaryota > Viridiplantae > Streptophyta > Magnoliopsida > Malpighiales > Rafflesiaceae > Sapria > Sapria himalayana. The sequence continues at coordinate 23,669 of JAREIK010002057.1, forward strand.
TATCTATCTATCTATCTACCTAACTAACTAACTAACTATCTTTTATATCTATCTATCTTTCTTTTTTTCTATCTATCGATTTATTTGTCTATCTATCTATATTTCTATCTATCTATCTCTTTATCTATCTATTTGTCTATCTTTCTTTCTATCTATCTGTCTATATTTTTGTCTGCTTATCTTTCTATATTTCTATCTATCTTTCAGTCTATCTATACTAAAGAAAATGTCAATTTAGCAATCGAAATTTTGGTAGGGATATAGTTTCTAGCTAATGAGAAAGGGATTAGCTAGTGAATAATAATAGATGTTTGATTTTATATTGAATTACAATTTTTTGAATGATTCGTGATGGATTAGAGACTAAAATATTTGATTGAAAATTGTTCATAGCTAAAATTATCATAAATTTTCATGCAAAGAATTGTGGGCATTTTAGCAATGACTTTAAAGATGAATTTTCCATAGCTATTTAGTTCTACACAAAATCCCTCGTGAAATAATATTTTTAAAATTATTTTTTTGATTTTTTATTTAATTGCAAAAGATTATTCTTTAAATGATAATTTTCACAAAATATATTCATTTAGCTAGGAATTTTTACAAAGCTATGTGGGTTAGGGATAATTTCTGTTCTAATCTATATTGACTTACTTTTTTTATGTATATTATTTATTTTTAATTTTTATGTAATTTTGTATATTAAATGTTTGCCTTGGTCTATGGATGAGTGATTCTTGAAAGACACATTTCCCTCATATAATTATAAAAATAATATATTATAAATAAATACTTTCAAAAATTATAAATACGAATACAAATCTATATTAATAAAGGACTAAAATAACTATTTTTCTGATTATAAAATTTTTAAAAATGTATACACAATATTTTTCTGAAATATTTAATTATGATATTTAAATATTTTATTAAAAAATAATAAATAATTAATTATATAATTATAATCAATTTTTAAGATATTTTAATTAATAATTGATCATACATAAAATTACTACTAATAAAAATCTAAAATAATTGATTATATGATTAAATAAAAAAATTTATAAAAATATTTGATTTAACAAATAAAAAAGTAAATATATATTTTATTTAAAGTAAAAAAAATTATGATTATAAGAATCATTTAAAAAAATAATTATGAAAAGATTTAAAATTTTTGAATTAAAAAAAAAATTAAAATTTACCTAAAATTTAAATCAAATAAATTGATATTTAAAAATTAATACAAAGATGTTTTTTATTACAACACAAAAATTTTGATAATTTAAAAATAAATATCTTAGTATGGTTATTAATAGAACACATCAAGAATTTTTTAGGGTTTTAAAAAAGTTATTTAAAATATTACTAATGAACACTTTTGAAAGTACTACCAAACTGACGCTAAGTGGATTTGAATTCAAGTTTTATTTTTTGTCCATACTGAAATTTATTAGAATTTAATCAATTGAATAAGATCTTTACAATTAGTTTTTAGTATTCCTTTTTTTTTAAATAATAATATAACTTTTTTAATGATCTTCTCACTTTAAGTAACTTATAGAATTTTATAAATTATATCAAATAATATGATATTTTATGCCTTTTTAATTGTTTCATATTATATTCATAAAAAATAAATTGTATTCTTAAAAATTTATATCCATGATATATATATATATATAATTCTATATTATAATATAATATTATTTTTTTATTAATGAATTTATATTATAAATTTATCCATAAATTAAAAATAATATGAAATGTTTTTAATTTTTAATGGCTATAGTTTTATATAATTTATTTATGGCTATATTAAATAATTTGTTTTTTTTATAAATAAAATAATTTGAAAATTTGATTACCAATTATTAGTTTTCATGGTTATTAGTAATATAATTTTTTTTAATCATCATTTTTATAACCATTAATAAATTGTTTTTTCTAAATTCATTTCATTAATTTATAATTAATATTACAAAAATTAAGCATTAAAATTTCATAAATTATTAACCATAAATTTCTTTATTTATGAAATAATATATTTATGGTTAAATAAAAATCTATTTCATTTTTTTATTTAAATTATTTAATTTTTATGATTTTAGTTTACTTTTATATTTTGGTCTTTTTTTTAAATATATTTACATCCATTTTTTATTTATAGATTCCATTAAAAAAGAAAACCCCAAGGCATTCAAGCTTAAACCATTTTTTCTATCTTTTAAAAGAGGAAGAGAGGAGAAGTGAAAATGGACTATGGAATCAATCTTCAAATTCTACCTCTTCTTGTTACATAGTAAGATTATATTGCTCTATTCTTTTAGAATACTAAATAGATTTCTCTGTCCTGCCTCAATTTTATTATCACTAGCGGAGTTTGGTTTATATAATTTTTTATTTTTCATTTATTTTTCATTTTTCCCTAATTTTTTCTACTTATTTCTTTATCTTTTTACATCACTATAAGATTTTGACTCTCCGCCATTAATGAAATAATATACAGTTAGTGTAAACTTTGTTCTTTTACTGATTAATTTTTTAGGGTTTCATGGAGTTCAAATACTGAATGTATGCTTATTGTTTCCTACTTCTGCAACTTAAAAAAAATTTGCTTAATGTATTTTGCATCAGTATCTAAAAAATAAACACAATGTTTATGTGTTCTATTTTGATTGTCTCTAAAAATAATATAAATAGATAACATTATATTTAAACTTTTATACATTTAATAATCATATCACATTATATATAAATATCTATACTATATATATATATAAGCATATTACATTATATATAAACATTGATATGTTTATATAAACATATAATGTTATATATAAATATTTATACATATATAAATGTTTATAAATATTTATACAACATTTACATAAAACAATCCATTTATATAATTTTTTATATAAAATTTATATAACATATAAAATGTTTATACATATTTGTAAACAATTATATTACAAATAAATTTTTATATAAATATTAATATTTATAATATTTATATAGATATGATATATATACTATATAATATTTATAAAAGTACTACATATATATATATATATTTATATATATGTAACATTTATAAAAATATTTTAAACACAACATTATATCTAAACACTCGTATACTTATATAATCATATGTCATTATATATAAAAGTTTGATAATAAAAAACGCTCTCAACTTCTAGAGAGAGAGAAAGTGCATTTTTAGAGAGAGAAAACCCCATTTTTGAGTGAAGAAAGCTCAAATTCAAGCCAAAAAATGGGGAATTCCGAATTGCTCTCAAATAAGAAATCGTTCTCATCTCTGTTCAAAAAACCGAGCCCATGTTTCCGAACTTTGATGCAAAAATGGAGTCTCCCGCATTCCTATTTTTGAAGGAAGAACTCAATAAACTGGAAGACTAATTTGAGCTCACTTTCATTGGAAAGTTCTCACAATATCGGCCTGAAATTAATGCCATACATGAATTATTCGCCTGTTTGAAGTTACGGGCAGTGGTAAAGCTCATATGGTATGATGGCAAGCACGCCTTCTTCCAGTTCAAGGAAGAAGACGACTTCCTCCGAATATGGGGCAGAGGATAGTGGAGCATCGCGGGGTTTGCCATGCGCATCTTCAAATGGTCGCCGAGCTTCACACCTCTTGAGGAATCCTCTCACGCACTGGTATGACTTAACTTACCAAAACTCCCCTTGCACTTCTTTAACAAGCTATCTCTCTACTCTATTAAGCTCTGTTTCGGTAAACCATGGCTTCTAGATGAAGCTACAGCATGTATAACCAGACCTAGTGTCGCTAGGATTTGTGTCGAAGTTGACCTTAGACTCCCACTACCGAGTAGAGTGTGGATAGACAGTGACCTCACCAATGGATTCTGGTAGGAAGTCTATCCAGAATCCACCCCAAGTTACTGCACATACTGCCACAGAATGGGGCATGAGGAAGAAGTTTGCATGGCTGGTGGAGGGAAGAGGAGAGAGGGGAAGTTTAGTAAAGTAGAGAGAAAATGGAATGGGAGTGAATGGGTAAAGAAAGGGCAGGATATAGGAGATACTGAGAGGGGCAAAGGGGAGGATGAAATAGAGAGGGATAAAAGAGGAGCAGGGAATAGAATAGAAGCGGCAGAATTCTTAGAGCAAAAAAGGTATCTTAGAGGAATGGAAGAAAGCCCATAGGAGATAATGGGGGATGGGGTAGAAGAGGGGTCACTAGAAAAGGTTGAGGAAAGTGAGAGGGAGGTAGAAAGGGCAGAGAAAGAGGGAGACATAAGAAAGGACACAAGGCTGGAAAAACTTTTAGAATGGGAAAAAATGGCAGATATCAGAAAGTGACTAGAGGAGACATCCAAGGAGGCTGAATGGGGAGTGAAGGAGCAGGAAGATAGAAGAGGTACTAGAGCTAAAAGTAAGAGAAGGGAGGGGGGAAGAGAGACAAAAATAGTGGAGAAGATTGTAGAATATAACTGGGAGGAGGTTGATCTTCTATCGGAGGAAGAAACAGACACAAAAAGCTAGCCCTTAATAAGCACAAGCATGCAAGAAACTAAGATTGAATCAAAATTAACACATGACGATTCAGAAATAAGAAAACAGAAAATAAGGAGTAATATCCCACAAAAGAGAGAGAGGGAAATGGAGGCTATTAGAAAAATGAGCAAAAACCTGGGAAAAAAATACAATTATTAAGCATGATAGAACAAGCTCCACCAAGTTCAAACAAACCCCCAAGAAACACGAAAAAAACATGTTACCAAGAAATATGATTTTAAGTATACGACTAGAGCACAAGCAAAATTCACTTGAAATGTTTAATAGCTTATATTGGAACTTAAGAGGAGTGGCGAACTCTCCTACTTTAAATAGACTAAGAAAATTAATTAAAATATATAAAATTAAGATAGTTTTCTAGCTGAACCAATGGTAGATAAAGATCAGCTAGATAAATATAGGAATGGTCTTGGTCTTGAAAAGGCCTTTTCTAACATAAATGGAAAATTATGGATTTGTGGAAAAGATCGATGGATATTGAAATTATAGCAGAAACTGAGCAGATTATAAGCTTTAAATTAAGAAGCCTTCAAGACCCAATCATATCTGTGGTGTATGCAAGCAATGCTAAGGAAGAAAGGAAAGCTTTATGGAAGGAGATGGAAAAAATAGTAGCATTAAATTTTCCATGGATAATTGGATGAGACTTCAATGTATTAAAATGCTTATGAAAAAAGGGGGGAAGACCTCTTGACCAAATGGCATTAGCTCATTTTAATGAGGCAATTTCAAGAGCAAATCTAATGGAAGCATACTTCCTAGGCTCTAACATTACATGGTGTAACAACTGGAAGAGGAGGAAAGCGATCAGGTCCAGGCTGGATCGAGTTCTACTTACACACTAAATGGGTGGACAAGATTGGCGGGATAAAGGTCAGACATCTCAACAGAACATGCTCAGATCATAACCCTTTGCTAATAACATTTGAAAATAGCGAAGGGAAACATAAAGGATTTATGTTTCAAAATATGTGGGGAATGCATAAAGGGTATGATGGCATAGTAAAGGAATCATGGGAAAAACCTGTTTCAAGTAATCCTATGCAAATTTTAGCGAAGAAATTACGAAATTTAAGGCAGGCATTAAGCAAATGGAACAAGAGGTTTTTGGAAAATCAATAAAAATATTCAGGAAATGGAACAGGAAGTGGCTACCCTAGAAATTGAGTTTGATCAAAAAGACAATAGCTCAAGTATCCAGTTGAGCAAGGCCAAAGCTGAATTAAGACTTAGAATGCATATGGAAGAAGTTTTTTGGAAGCAAAGGGAGAGAATCAAGTGTTTAAAAGATGGAGACAAAAATACAAAATTCGTTAATGTAATAGCCAAAGTAAAAATACAAAAACAAAAAATAAAAGCGTTAAAAGCATCTAATTGTAAATGGCTAGATAAAAAGAAATTATAAAAAATGAATTAGAAGAATATTTCAAAAATTTGTTATGCAAGCCATTTACTCCGAGAAAAAACACAATAATTCAAAATATTGAGAGAAAAGTCTCAGAAAATAATAATAAAATTTTAGAAGAATTCCCGACAGAAGAAGAAGTCAAAGAGGCAGTTTTTAATGCAAATAAAGATAAAACTGCAGTCCTGACGGATGGAACAATGGGTTTTTTCAGCGTAGCTAGAACATGATTAAAAAAGAGATAGTCACAGCCATTGTTTGGAATTTTGCAGGCACAGAAATTACAAAGGCATGGACTAATTCTTATATTGTTTTGGTCCCTAAGAAATCTAACCCACAGACAGAAGAAGACTACATGCCAATTACTTTATGTAATACAATCTACAAGATATTAGCTAAGGTGATTTAGAGTAGACTCAGTAAGATCCTCTCATATATTATATCGATAGAACAAACAAGTTTTGTTAAAGACAGATTGATGATGGAAAACATCAATCTAGCCTCAGAATTGATTAGAGAGATAGGAGCTAAATCGAGAGGACGTAATATAATATTGAAACTAGATCTTTCTAAAGCATTTGACAGGGTGGAATGTGAAATATTA
>JAREIK010002057.1:37349-79213 GCA_029783825.1 Sapria himalayana
ATTGATAGATAGAGATATAGACAGATATATAAACTGATGAGTATATATAGATTCATAGAGATAAATTTAGAGATAAAAATTGATAGATAGATAGATAGAACATACAATAATAGAAAAAATAGATAAATAGAATAGATAGATAGATAGGTAGGTAGTAGGTAGAGATATAGGTAATATAGTTAGATAGATAGATAAACACGTAGATAGATAGATACCTATTTAATCGATAGACAAATTGATAGAAAGATCGATAGACCGATTGATAGACATATTAATAGATAGATTGATACATAGATTAACTACAAATTGATAGAAGATTTATAGGCAAGTATATAGAAGATTAATAATAGCGAGATACATAAAGATAGATATATATTCAATAGATATATAGATAATAGATAGAAAGAAAGATAGATGAACAATAGATAGATAGATATTTAGATTGATAGATAAATATATAGATAGAGAAAAAAATAGTAAATATATCTATATACATAGCCACTTAAATAGATATAGAGAGAGGCAAATAGATTCATATAGTTAGACAGATAGATTAATAGAAAATATACAGAAATATAGATAGATAAATAGTCAAATAGATATAAAGATAGAAAGACAGAGAGATAAATAGTTTCACACATAGATAGATAGAAAGATAGATAGATAGACATATATATTATATATATAATAATAGATAAATAGATATATACATAGATAGATAAATAGATAGATAAATGATTAGATCTTAAAAATAAATATATAGTTAGATAGATAGATATATATATATATATTATAGATTGATTCATAGATTTAAAGAAAGATAGATATATTGATTTGCAGATATAGATAGAAAGATAGTTAGAAGAAAGCCAAATAATGAGATATATAGACTTCTAGATAGTTAGATAGATGAATGGAAAGATAGGTTAGATACTTATAGATAGTATATAGATATACAGATAGAAAAGTATATAGGAAGATAGATATAGAGATAGATAGACACATAGATAGAAAGATATATACATATATTGATAAATAGATTGATTGATTGATTGACAGATTGATAGTCAGATTGATATATAGCTTGAAAGATAGATTGATAGACATAATAAATATACAAATTGATAGAGAGGTTTATAAACAGGTAGTTATAAAGATTAATAGACAAATAGAGAGACATATAGATATACATAAAAATAGACAGATAAATAGATAGAAAGTTATATCATTAGTTTGATTGATAGAAAAATAGATAGACTGATAGATAGATATATATATATATAGATAAATATATAGATAGATAACCAGATAGATAGATTGTGACATAGATAGATAGTGAAAGAGGCAAATAATATTCATATAGATATAAATTTAGATAAATAGATAGAATGATAGATAAATAGACAAATAGTTATATAAATTGTGAGATAGACAAACAGATAGATAGAACAACTAGATAGACATATAGATATATAGATAGGTAGGTAGGTAGATAGATAGATAGATAAATAAAAAGGTAAAATGATAGATAGGCAGATATATATATATATAATAGATAAATAGATAGATAGTTTGATAGGTAGTTTGATATAGAGATAGACATATAGATAGATAGTTAGATAGATAAACAGTCAGATCGATAGAAACATAGAATAGATAAATAGATATATAGACAAATAGATGGAAAGATAGATAGATATATATGTATAGATACAATCAAATAGATCGACATAAAGATATAAAGATAAATAGATAGATAATAGATAGATAGACATATACAGATAGATAGAATGATAAATAGACAAATAGATAGATAGACAAGAAGATAGACAAACAAACATATTATAAAATAAGCATATAGACAAAGGGATAAATAGATAGATAGAAAATAGACAGACAAATTGATAAACAAAAGATAAAGAGATGGATATACAAATAGATAGATAGATAGATAAGATAGGCAAATTATTAGCAAATAAATAGATAGACAAATTGATAGACAGAATTGTAGACAAATAAATAGACAAATGATTATTTGATTAATATTAGATTGATTCACACAATTGATAGAGAGATGATAGAAAGGATAATAGATAGATATATATATATTAAATATTATATACACATTGATAGAAAGATCGATAAATAGTTATATAGATAGATAGATATACATATATATAGATAGATAGAAAGATAGATTACACAACGATATATTGATACATAGAAGGGTACAAAGATGATAGAAAGATAAAAATATAAATAGTTTGATAGATAGATAGATAGAAAAAAAACAACAAATAGTCTAAGAGTTATATAGAAAGACAGATAGATATGCATATCTATAGGTAGAAAGACAAATAAACAGGCAAAACAGACAACCAAATTGACAAATAGAAAGATGGATACATAGGTAGATTGATTGATTGATTAATAAATATATAGATAGACGGATAATTTATTGATTGATACACATATAGATAGATTGAATGATAGATAGGTAGATGATGATTGATAAACATTTTATATACAAATTGTTAGATTGATTGATTGATAAATAGATACATAGATAGATAGATAGATATATATATATATATATATATAGTTTGATAGGCAGATTATAGAAAGATAGATACAAGATAGAAAAATAAACAGAGAGATATATATTTAGACAGATAGTTAGATTGGTAGAAAGATAGACAAATAGATTGATAGATAGATAAAAGATAAATCAATAGATTGAAAAGTAGATAGACATATAGATACATAAATAAATAGTTATATATAGAGATATTTCATTTAAGATATAAACAAAAGATAGATAAATAGATAGATAGATAGATGTATAGACATATAGACAGATAGATAAAAAGATAGATTAATAGATAAATATATATATATATATATATATATAGAAAGAAAGATAGAAAGATAGATAGACAAATAGACAAACAGATAGATAAACAGACAGATAAATAGATAGATAAAAAGATAGATAGGTAGACACACAGATAGACACACAGATAGACACATAGATAGACACATAGATATATATATATATTATAGAAAGAAAATAAAGAGATAGAAAGATATATAGACAGACATATAGAGAATAGATAGATACTTAGTTAAATAGATAGTTAGACAAATAGATATATAGATAGATAGAATGTTAGATAGACAAATAGATAGACATATAGAGTGATATATATGTTGGTAGATTGATAGATAGATAGATAAAAAGATAGAATGATAGATAAGCATATAGATTCGAAAACAGGTAGATAGATAGATAGCCAGATAGTTTGATAGAAGGATAGATAGTTAAAGAGATAGATTGAAAGATAGATAGTTAGATAGATAGGTATATAAACTTATAGGTAGATAGATAGATACACAAATAGATAGACATATTGATAGATAGACAAATAGAAAGAATTATTAATAGATAGATAGATAGGCAGATAGATAGATAGATATATAGATAGATAAAAAAATAGATAACCAAATAGATAGACAAATAAATAGACATCAATATAGAGAGATAGATAGACAGATAGATAGATAGAATGATAGATAAAAAAATCAAAGATTGATAAAGAGATAGATAGAAAGATATAAACATAAATAGATAGATAGATAGAGAGAAAGTTACATATATATATTGAATGATATATAGATAGTTAGATAAATAGGTATATAGATAGATAGACAAATAGATAGATAAGAAGATAGATAGATATAAAGATAGATAATTAGACAGATAAATATATAAAAAGATAGAATAATGATTAGACATATAGATATACATTTAAATGGATAGATAGATAGATAAATCTATATACAAATAGATAGACAAATGATAGATAGAAAGATTGATAGTTAATAAATTAAAGATTGATTGATTATTGACAAATAAATAGATTAAAAAACAGATACATAGATAGACAGATAGATAGATAAATATTTTGATTGATAAACAGTTAGATAGAAACATAGATAGATAGATAGATAGTTATATATATAGAGAGATAGATAAATATATATAAAGATTAATTGACAGATAGATAGACAAATATATAGACATATAAAAAGATTTATATATAGATAGAAAGATAGATTGATAGATAGTTAGATACATAATTAGAATGATTGATTGATAGACAAATAGATAGATATATAGATATATAGATAAATATATAAATAGATAGATTGACATATATATAGATATATATATAAATAGATAGATAGACAGACATATAATAGATTGATATATAGATAGACAAATAGAGAGAGTTATAAATAAATAATTAGATATATAGATATATAGTTAGAAAGATAGACAGATAGATAGACATTAGATAGACATAAAAATAGATAAATATATAGATAGAAAGAAAGATAGATAGGTAGGTAGAAAAATATATAGACATATAGATATTAAGATTGATAGAAAAATAGATATATAGATAGATATACATTTTGATAAGCTATTAGATACATAGATAGATATATAGATAGATAGATAGAGATATAAGGATAGATAAAGAGATACAAATAAAGATAGACTAATAGATATACAGATTAATTAATATAGATAGATATACATTTAGATTGACAGACAAATAGAAAAATAGAAAAATAGATAGAGTGAAATCTATCTATCTCTTTATCTATCTGCCTATCTATTTGTTTATAAATCTACCTACCTATCTATCTATCTATATGTCTATCTACTTATCTATGTTCTATCAATCTATTAGTTTATCTATCAAATTATCAATCTTTCTATCAAATTTTTTATTAATCTGTATATCTATCAATCTATCATGTCTATCTATTAATTTGTTTATAAATCTTTCAATCAATTTGTATATCAATCTATTTATCAATCTTTCTATCAAACTATATGTCAATCTAAAAATCAATCTATCTATCAATATATCTATCATTCTATCTTTCTTTCTATTTATGTATCTATCTTTCTATCTATATATCTGTTTATCTTTTTGTCTAAGAATCTATATTTATCTGTCTATCTATCTTATATCTATCTATTTACCTGTCTATCTATCTATCTATCTATCTATCTATCTTATATCTATATATTTACCTATCTATCTATCTATCTATGTATCTATTTGTAAATCTACATATCTAGCTAGCTAGCTATCTATCTGTCTATCTATCTATCTATCTATATATATTTCTATCTATCTTTATATCTATCTATCTATCTATCTATCTTTTTGTCATTTTATATATCTATCTTTCAACCTTTCTTTCTATCTGTCTATGTATCTGTCAATCTATCATCTATATCACTATCAATATTTATATTTAATAATCTATCAATCTATGTGTCTATCCATCTATATATATTTCTATCTATATTTCTATCTATATGTCTATCAATCTATCTATCTAAATGTCTATGAATCTAGCTATAAATCTATCTATCAATCTGTCTATCAATTTGTCTATATATCTATCTGTCTGTCTGTCTATCTGTCTATCTATCTATCTATATGTCTATCTATCTATTTGTTTATCTATCTATTTATCTACCCATCTATCTATATGTTTATCTTTATTTATATCGAATTATTTATCTATTTATTTATCTATCTGTTAGTTTGTCTATATATCCATGTATCTATCTATTTATATATCTTTCTATCAATCTATTTATCAATCAATCAATCTTTCAATCTATCATTCTTTCTATCAATATGTCAATCAAAATGTCTATCGATTTATCTATCTATCTATCTTTTGCCTATCTATCAATCAATATATTTATATATCTATATATCTATCTATCATATGTCAATCTATCTATCTATTAGTCTATTTATGTGTCTATCTATTTGTCTTTCTATCTATCTATCACTTTATCTATATATATATCTATCTAAATATTTATCTATATTTCTATATATCTATCTGTATATCTATCTTTCTATATATATATATATATATATATATATATATCTATCTATCTTTCAATCAATTTATCTATCTTTCAATCTTTCTTTCTATATACCTAATTATCTATCTTTCTATATGTCTATCTTTTAATCTATTTATATGTCTAATAATCTATGGATCTTTTCGCTATTTCTCTATCTATCTAGTTGTCTAAATATCTATCTATTTATCTAAATGCCTATCAAATTATCAATCTATGTCTATGAATCTATTAATCAATTTGTATATCAATTTGTCTATTAATTTGTCTATCAATTTTTCTATAAATTTGTCTATTATCATTCATTATATTTGTCTATTATCTGTGTATATATCTATCTATCTATCTATCTATTAATCTATTTATCTTTTTGTCATCTATATATTTATCATTATGCTTTTGTATCTAACTGTCTATTTATCTATTTGTCTATATGTCTATCTATCCATCTATCTATCTGTCTGTCTGTTTATATATCTATCTTTCTATATATTTTCCAATCAATCTATCTAGGTTTTTATCTATCTATCTTTCTTTCTTTCTATCAATCAATCAATCAATCAGTCTGTCTATCTTTTTGTCTATCTATATGTCTATCAATCTCTATATCTATCTTTCTGTCTGTCTATATATATATATCTATCTATCTCTCTATCTTTATATATTTCTTTCTATCTTTATGTCTATCTATTTGTGTATCATTCTATCTATCTATTTGTCTATCTATCTATCTATCTGACTATATATCTATCTGTATATCTATTTGTATATCTCTTTATCTATCTATCTATCTGCCTTTCTATCCCTCTATCTATTTATTAGTCTATCTGTATAAATATATATATATATATATATATATATATATATCTATCTATCTGACTATCTTTCTATATCTCTATCTTTCTGACCATCTATCTGTTCATCTATCAATTTACCTTTATTTCTATCTATCTATCTTTCTACTATATCTATCTACCTATCTAACTCTCAATATATCTATCAAACTTTTTGTCTTTCCATCCGTGTGTCTATTTCTTTATCTATCTCTTTATTTATTTAACTATCTCTCAATCTATCTATCTATCTCTCTCTCTCTCTATCTATTTGTCTATCTATCTATCAATTTATCTATCTATCTATCTATCTATGTATTTATCTATCTATCTATGTATTTATCTATCTATCTCTCTACTATCTATCTTTTTTCTCTCTATCTGTGTATCTATCAATCTATCTTTATTTGTCTATAAATCTATCTATCAATATATCTATCTTTCTATCTATCAATCTATCTACCTATCAGTCTATCTATCTATATATTTATCTATCTATCTTTAAAACTCTTTCTATCTATCTTTTTTATCTATTTATAAATCTATTTTTATATACATCTATCTATTTATCTATTTATATTTTTGTCTGTCTGTTTATTTATGTATCTCTCTATTTATTCATCAATCTATCTTTCTAACTAACTATCTATTAGTTTTTATATCTATCTATCTGTATGTCTGTCTGTCTATCTATCAATCTTTCAAAATATCAATATATTTATCAATCTGTCTATTAATCTATCTATCAATCTATCCATATATCTACCTATTTATTATCTGTGTAATTTTTGTCTATCTATCTTATTGTCTATTGTATATCTATTTATATATTTCTATGTCTATCTTTTTACCTATCTTACTATCTACCTGCCTAACTAACTGACTGTATGACTTTTTATATGTTTATGTCTTTCTTTCTAACTATCTATCATTTGTTTTGTTTGTTTTTTTATCTATTCATCTGTCTATATCTCTATTTGTCTATCTATATATCTATCTATCTTTTATCTATATGTCTATCTATATATCTATCTCTTTATCTATCTATCAGCCTTTATTTTTGTCTATTTATCTATCTATCAGCCTTTCTTTTGGTCTATATATATCTATCTATCTATCTATCTATCTATCTCTCTATCTCTCTATCTATCTATCTATATTTGTGTTTATTTATCAGTCTATTTATATATCGATCTATATACCTATCTATCTTTCTATCTATCTATCTATTTGTCTATCTATCTAGTTATCTATCTTACTAAAAGAAAATATTTGTTTAACTATGGAATATTATTTAGAGATAAAACCCTTGATAATTAGCAAGGGATTAGCTAAGGAATAGTAAGAGATGTTTAATTTTGCATTGAAATTTATATTTGTGATGGATGATCCCTAGCTAAAATTATCATTAATTATCCTGCAAAGAATGTTGGGCATTTTAACAATGACTTTAGTGATAGATGATCCCTAGCTAATTAGTTCGAGACAAATTCCCTTGCTAAATAATATTTTATATTTTTTTTACAATTCTATATTTAATTGCAAGTTATTATTCCTTAAATGATACTTTTAACAAAATATATGCATTTAACTATGAATTTTTCTTTAGCTATTTGGGCTGGGGATAATTTCCATTGCTAATCTATACTAATTTATTATTTTTTTATTTATTATATGTTTAAATATTTTATATAATTTTGTTTATTAAAGGTTTGTCATGTTCTATGGATGAGCATTGCTTGGAAGACACATTCTCCTTATATAATTATAAAAATAGGATATTATAAATAAATAATTTCAAATATATATATAAATACAAATACAAATTTATATTAATATAGATAAAAATAACTATTTTTATGATTATAAAATTTTTTAAAAATTATACAAAATATATTTCTAAAATATTTTATTACAAAATTTTAATATTTGTATTAAAAACATTAAATAATTATTTATGTAATTATAATCATTATTTAAGTTATTTTAATTAATAAATTAACATACATAAAAATTACTACTAACAAAAAATAAAAATAATTAATTTTATGATTAAATAAAAAAATTATAAAAATATTTAAATTAACAAATAAACAAGTAAATATTTATTTTATTTAAAGTTAAATATATATTTTTATGATTATAAAAATCTTTTAAAAAAATAATTACTAAGAGATTTGAAAGTTTTGAATTATACAAAAAATTTCAAATTTTTAATAAAATTTAAAAGAAAATAAATTCATATTTAAAGATGAATACATACATATTTTAATTACTTCAAGAAAAATTTTGCTTATTTAAAAAATAAATATATCAATGTTGTTATTAAAAGAACACTTCAAGTATTTTTTTAGGATTTCAAATGAGTTATTTAAAATAGTAGTAATGAAATTTTTTTGTCCTAAAAATACTTACAATTATTTTTATCCATATAAACACTTTTGAAAACTATTACCAAATTGACCCTAAGTTGATTTGAATTTAAGTTTTCTTTTTTGTCCATACTGAATTTATAAGAAATAAAAAATTGAGTTAGAGCTTTACTATTATCTTTTAATATTTTATATTTATTAACATAATAAATATAACTTTTTTAATGATATTATCACAATAAGTAATTTTTTGAATTTTATAAATTATAAATTATATCAAATAATATGAAATTTAATGCCTTTATAATTATTTTATATTATATTCATAAAAAATAAATTGAATTCTTAAAAAATTATAACCATTATATATATATATATATATATATATATGAAATACTATAATATAATATAATATATTTTTTTAATGAAATAATGCATTTTTTGACTTTTCAAATTTTCGAGTGCAATGCTCTTCCCACTCTAATCCTAATGTTGAGCTCAGAAGATGTTGCCATGCTTTATGAAGCAGTTACTTTACTTAAAAATTGGGACCTCAATTATTTTTTTTAGTTATTATTATTCTAAAATTTTGATCTTGGCCTTTATTTTCTTATTTGGACCAATTATTTTTATTGTTGCAGGTAGGTGTGATTGGAAATTTGGTTCACTCATCTCCAAACATTAAGAAAGAAGTTCTATCTGCTAGGGCATTACAGCTTGTTATCTGTTTGCTTAGGTCCTTCCATTTGTATCTTTTTTTGGAAAACTGAATCTCTATTCATTAAGTATCTGATCAAATTCTATTTTTATATCATTTTCCAAAGTTACTATCTAAATTTACTTTGATTTACTATAATTTTTCTATTTAAATTTGCTTTTAATAATTCTAAAGGTTTTTCCTGATAAATAGCTCATGTTGCCCTAAGAGTCAGAGGGAAGCTTCTTTATCACTAGGACAATTTGTGGCAAATATTTCAGATTGCAAGGTAAGCATATGTTGATATTTCCTTCACTTAGACTATTTTCAGGATTGAGATAAATCATAATATGATAATTTTTGAGATTACCTTTTGTTTGGATTCATGTTTCGCACTTAAAAAAAGGATGTCATATTAAAAAGAAGTGCTCTAATAAAATTTTTATGTATTCTTGTATTCATGTATTAAATAAATAATATAAAAAATATATTGTGATGTAGTACCTTTGATAGGTCATAGATTCTAAATACTTTCACTGTTTGTCATTGATTATGGCCATCAGGTCTTGTATCACAGGTCAAGAGTTTTGATGAAGTGGCACAGTCCTTGGGGCACTCTTATGAGCATTTTATCGTGGGTATGAGTGTCTAACTAGTTCAGCATGGCATGGTCATATATGGCATGAGACCATGGGTTTTGCTGAGCCACATTTAGTGGCCCTATATGCCATTTGTGGTTGTGGTGTGGGCTAGCCCAATGTGCTACTTGTGACCCATTACTCTTGCCTAAGAATTGTTTGTGCTAAGGTCATGGTCGGACCATTCTGACTCAATACCCAAGACAAGGCATGTGCAGAGCTACTTAGGTCCTAGGCATGAGTTGTTTTTGGGCACTCATGACTTATGACCTAATTAACTGACCCAAATATTTTGTTAAAATGGCTAATCCATCACTAAGCATGTTTAATATAAATTAGAAAACAATAATTACTTTATTTTTATTTACAAGATAAGTTTTATTTGTTACATATGAAAAGATTTATATTATTGATCTATTTTTCATGAGCATAGATTGATACATTCTATGCAATTGTTTTCCCTTAAACTTAATTCTTTTGTCTAATTAATATTTTTTTTCTATGAAAGTTGAAATGCAAGACTTTTTTTTTTATATTTTTATATTTTTTTTGGAATAATGATAACATATGTTCATAAAAAATTAATTCTATTTCACAAGAGAAATAATTTTTAATCTATTAAGTATGAAAGTGTCATAAAAAAGTTCAAATATCTTGTAATTATCTAATTTTATATTACATATATTATCTGTATAATTAGTTTAATAAATTATTTATAAAAAATATATATCATGTTGTATTTAACATACTTAGACATGTGATAAGCTATGAAAGATTGAGATCTCTTTCGAGGTTGATGAACATTTTGCACTTGTTTCTCACACTCTATTTGAGCTCCTCTTAGTTTTGATAGTAAATCCATCATAATTCTTTATTTATAAGAGTCAATTTAGTCTTTTGAAAAATGTTAAATATAATGACATTCGAGGAGATAGTGATTTATATATGAACATGTGTTGAAAGAATATATTATTTTTGTTGATTTTTTTATTTTTTTTTATTTTGGATACTTTTAAAGAGATTACTTAATTTGAGCTGCACTAATTATTTTTGTCCATTATATAATTATCTTAGTTATATGACATTTTGATTATCGAGTGTTTATTTTATTTTTTTTTATGTATTTTAAATTGCTAACATAATATTAGATGTATGGATATATATGTGAGTTAGAAATTACAAATCCTAGAAGGTCACCCACCACTATCTATAATAACAAAAGAAATACAAGGTAGCAGGTGCGTGCACAATATGGGCAACAACTTCTTGCATAAGGGTAGTATGCATCCACAATGTGTGAAAGGAGGCATGCATAGTCACCTACAGATGCATGGGGGTGGTGCACAACATGCTGAGGTGATGACTCATCCAGTATTTTGATTTTTATTTTGATTTTGATTTTGTTTTTTTTTTTGAAATTTTTTTACTGTGAAATGACAATTTTTGTGTTTGTGTTGATATTGTTTGAGCCTTAAAATTGTTGCTGTTTGAGCCTTAAAATTAATGTAGTTTGAGCTTGTGCCAAGAAGAGGAGAGCTATATAAGACCAAAAGAATGCCAGATTACTTCCTTTACTGTGAGCCAACACAAATTGATGCAACCACACTCCCAGTTGTGGTGCTTGTTTTTGGTGTTTGTTTGTTTATTAAGGTGGACGTTTTGATGCTGGTGCTGGTTGCTCAAATGCAATAACAAGGGTGCATGATGTACAGTCAAAGCTCCCTTCTTTTTCTTCCATTTTGCACCAGTTGTTTACTCAGCTGATTCTCATTTGATTTTGCTACTTCCCTCTATATTTCACCTTACATTGACTGTCAATTATTTCCATGTGTTATTATTCTTGTTTAAAAAAACAAGTTGATTATTAGTTTGTGTATCATTTTATGTATCTAGTTAATTGAAGGCATCATATCATTCTGATAGGTTTGAGTTGTTGGATATGGTGAAGAAATAATCGTCTATGTTTGGGAAACATGGGACACATAAGTGTGGTGTCTCCGAATAATGAAATTTGTTAGCTAATGGTGTTGGAGTCAGCCACATGGAGGCTCCAGTGAGTCTCTTGATCCTTAATACTGAAGGGAAAAATATGGTGTTGGACTCGGACGTGGGACTGGAACATGTTCGATGATAAGTACTATTTCATATATGCAGCCCCTAAAAAGAATGAAAAGATATCAGTAAAGTGCGTAAAATTGGGAGATAAACTTGTTGTAGATGCTTTAGCTGTTGGATTTGGTCAACAAGTGCATCTAGAAATTAAGTAATATTTTTTTTCACATGTGCTAGGTTTTCTTTTGTGTTTAGAGTTGCCTTCATTAGTTTATAATATTGTGGCTTTGATTCGTGATTTCAGTGTTGATAATTATGTTGTTGAAGAAGTTCAAAATAAATTTATTGAGAAGTACCATATGTAATACAATAGCGGCAGCCCTATATGGAGTCATAGTTAGCGGTCTCAATGAGACAGATAGCACATAGATTTCCAGAGAGAAACAACGTTGGAGAGGCTAGCACAAATGCATCAGCTAATGACGAGGATGATGATTTTATTTTAAATGATTATATACCTATGTTATTTTTTTGCTTTAAATATGTAACAATTATATCAGAATAATTTCTGAAATTATTTTGCTTTTTGTTAATTATAAAAAATTGTTTAGAGTATATGTTTTTATTCAATTTAATATAAAAATTTAAAAATATGTAATCAAATTTTTTGTAAAAAAAATTGTAAAAATAGCTTTAGAATGAAAATAGCTAGAGAATATTTCTTCGCTAATTAGCTAGGGAATTATATGTATGTATCTAGCAGATAAATATTAATTACTATTCTTAATTAAGATCAAAATTTGCAAAGAAAAAAAATAATTAGCTAGGGAATTTTTGTGGTTAAAAAAATTCTAAGGAATTATATTCTGATTAATATTATGTGATGAGCACTTTAGCTTTGGATAATTTCAGTTTAATTCCTTTTTAGCAATGGAAAAAGCCCATATAGTTAGTGAAATTTCTCTAGCTATTTGGGCTTTTCTTGGAGTGTCTTTATATATATCTAATATGTTTATCTATCTGTCCATCTATTTATCTATCAATCTGTCAATCTGTCTATCTATCTATTAATTTTTCTATCTATCGATATGTCAATCTATCTATCTATCTATCTGTATATCTACCTGTCTATCAACCAATCATTTTATCTATCTACATATCTATCTATTTGTTTATAAATCTGTCAATCAATCTATCTTTCTATCTATTTGTTTATCTACTTGCCTATCTATCTATCTGCCTATCTATCTATCTATCTATTTGACCATCTATCTACTTTTATATATGTCTATCTATCTATCTATCTTTATATATCTGTCTGTCTATTATTCAGACAATCATTTTTTTCACAATATATCTAGCAATTTGTCTATCTATCTGTTTATTTATATGTCTATCAATCTATTGATTCTATTTGTCTTTCTATTTGTTTATCTATCAATCTATGAATCGGTCTATTAATCTATTTATGAAAATGTCTATATATCTGCATATCAATAGTGTGTCTATTGTGTGTCTAATTATCTATTTATTTGTCTAAATATCTGTTTGTTTTTAATCTTTCTTTCTTTATGTGTGTTTGTCTGTCTATTTTCTTATTTATCTATGTCTGCCTACCTACCTGACTATCTACATGCCTGACTAACTGACAAATTGTATGTCTGTCTATCTATATGTATGTCTCCCTATTTGTTTATCTATGTATCTATTTATATGTTTTTCAATCTGCCTGTTTGTCTATCTATCTATTTGTCTATCTATCTATCAGTCAGTCAATCAATCAATCTATACATCTATCTAACTATCTATCTATCTTCTATATATTTGTCTATGTATCTATCAATATATATATCTATCTATCATTCTTTCAATCATCCAATCTATCTATCTATTTGTCTATCTATCTATCTGTATATCTATCTATCTATCTATAAATCTATATGTCTATCTATCTATCTATCTCTATCTCTATCTCTCTCTCTCTATCTATCTCTCTATCTGTCTAGCTATCTAGCTATCCATCTACCTATCTTTCTATCTGACTTTCTATTTATATATCTATTAATCTTTATATATGTCTATATATCTATCAATCTATCTGTCTATCTATATGTATATATATATATATCTATAAATATATATTTCAATCTCTCTATCTATCTATCAATATTTCTATCTATCTATGTATCTACCTATTTATTTATCTATCTGTATGTCTATCGATATGTCAATCTATCTAACTAACTATCTACCTATCTATCTAGCATTCAATCAATCATTTTATTTGTCTATTTTCTGTCTATCTATTTATCTATCTATATGTCTCTATATATATCTATCAATCTACCTATTTGATAATCTTTTTATCTATCTATCAATCTGTGTGTCTTTCTATCTATCTTTCTATGTAGTTACTTGGCTATTTATTTGTCCATCTATTTGTTTATCTATCTTTTTATCAATCTATCTATGTATCTATCTATCTGTCTATATAAAAATATATCTATCTATCTATCTATCTATTTATCTGTCTATCTTTCTTTCTATGTATCTATTAATCTGATTATCATTTTCTCTATTATTCTGTTTTCCATTCTTTCTATCAATCTATCTTGTTATCTTTCTATCTAGTTGTATATCTATATGTCTATATATCTATCTATCTATTTATCTTTATATTTATCTATTTATCTATCTATCTATCTTTATATCTTTGTATATAACTATTTATCAATAAGTCTATCTATCTATCTATCCATCTATTTATCTATTTATCAAATTGTCTATATATCTACCTATCTATAGTCGTATTATGTGTTTGTTTGTCTTCCTATTTATTTGTATGTCTAACAGTTTGTTTTTCTGTCTCTTTGTCTATCGATCTATTTACCTATCTATCTATCAATCTATCTATTTGTCCGTGTGTATGTCTACCTGACTATCTGCCTACCTAACTAACTGACTAGCTGACTAACTTTCTATCTATGTGTATGCCTGTCGATCTATTTGTCTATCTATCTATCTGTCTGTCTGTCTGTCTATTTTTCTATCTGTCTATCTATCTATCGGAGAGTGTGTGTGTGTGTGTATCTATCTATCTATCTATCTGTTTACCAATCTATCTATTTGTTTATCTATCTATCTAGCTATCAATCAATTAATCAATTTATCTATTTATATATATATCATTTATAAATCTATCTATCTATCTATCTATTGATATGTCTATCTATCAATCTATCTATTAATCAATCTATCTATATATCAATGAATCATTTGATCTAAATATCTACCCATCTATCTATCTTTCTATTTATCCTTCTATCAAGCAATCTATCTATCTATCTATCTATCTATATATATTTCTATCTTTTAATTTTATGTATATCTACCTGCCTGTCTATTTGTCCTTTACCTATCTATCTTTCTCTCTCTATTTGTCCATCTTTCTGTCTATCTATTTTTTTATCTATTTGTCAATAAACCTGTAAATTATTATATCTCTCAATTAATCTAGCTTTTTGTCTATCTATATATGAATCTTTCTATTAATCTCTTTATCAAATTGTTTATATAACTACCTATTTGTAAACTATCTTAATGTTTGTTTGTTTGTCTATTTATTTGTATGCATGTCTATTTTTTGTTTGTCTCTCTTTATGTATGTTTGTTTATCTATTTGTCTATTTTTCTATGTGTCTACCTACCTACCTACCTGACTATCTACATGTCTATCTATATATCTATAGATTGTATGCCTATATATCAAATTGTATGTCTACCTTTTGTCTCACTATCTATCTATTTAATGTTTTTCAATCTATATGTCTTTCTATCCATCTATTTATCAATCAATCTATATGTCTATCTATCTATCTATATATCTAACTATCTATCTTTATATCTATCTATATATTTATCTTTTATCTATTTGTTTATCTATCTATCTATATATCTATAAGTCTTTCTATCTATCTATCTATCTATCAATCTATCTATATGTCTATCTATTTGTCTATATATATATATATATATATCTATCTATCTATCTATCTATATATCTATCTGTATATCTATATTTCTATCTTTATATCTCTCTATCTGTCTATCTATCTATTTATCTATCTATCTATCTGTTTGTTTATCGATCTGTCTTTCTATCTAACTATCTATATATCTATCATCCTATCTAACTATCTATCAATCATTCTATTTGTCTAACAAACTGTCAATCTATCTGTAAATCTATCTATCTATCTATCTATCTTTCTATCTATCTATCAACTTATTTGTTAATCTTTTTGTCTATATATCTATCGAATTATCTATCTATCTGTCTATCTACATGTCCATCAATCTATCTCTCAATTTGTCTATGAATCTATCTATGTATCTGTCTATCTGTCTATATATCGATATCTCTATATATCTATGTATCTATCTATCAGTCTATTAATCTGTCTGTCAATCTCTATATCATTCGGTTTATCATTCTTTTTATCAATATATCTAGCTATTTTCTATCTATATGTCTATCTATATGTATATATATCATTATATCTATCTATTTAAATTTCTATTTGTCTATATACATATATATATATATATATATATATATCTATCTATCTTTCTTTCTCTCTCTCTTTCGATTTATCTTTCTATTTATATGTCCATCTATCTGTCCGTCAATCTAACTAAATATTAGTTTATATATATATATATATATCTATATATCTATCTATCAATATATGAATCTATATATCTATCTATGAATATGTTTATCTATCTATTTATCAATTTGTATATTAATCTATTTATCAAACTGACTATATAGCTACCAATCTATAATCTTTCTATGAGTTTGTTTGTCTGGCTATTTATTTGTATATCTATATGTTCATTTGTCTATCTATATGTCTAACTATCTATTTGCTTGTCATTCTATTTATTTGTGTGTCTGTCTGCCTGCTTGATTGTCTGCCTACCTACCTAACTAACCGACTAACTATCTTTCTATCTATATGTATGTCTATCAATCTATTTGTCTATATCTCTATCTATTTTTCTATTTTTCTATATGTGTGTTGGTTTATCATTTGTATGTATGTCTATCTACCTATCTATCTAATTTTCTATTTGTATGTTTATCAATAAATCTTTCTATCAATCAATCAATCTATCTATTTATCTATCTTTCTTCTATCAATCTATATTTCTATCTACCTATCTGTCTATATGTCTATCTATCTGTTTATCTATCTATCTATATATCAATCAATCTATCTATATATCCTTTTCTTTTTTATGTCTATCTATCTGTCTATTTATCTATCTATCTGTATATCGTTCAATCTATCTATATATTTGACTATTTATTTATAATCTATCTATCTATATAAGCATCTATCTGTATATCTATCTATCATTCTATTTGTCTATCTATCAATCTATCTTTCTATCTATATATCTATAAATCTATCTATCTAGCAATATGAATATCTATTTATTTATCTATCTTTATATCTATCTATCTATATGTCTCTTTTTCTATCGATATGTCAATTTATCTATCTATCTATATGTAAGTCATTTGTTTATCTATCAAATTTTATATATTTCTTTCTATTTGTCTATTTATCTATCTATCTTTCTATCTATCTATCCATGTATCTATCTATCTATATATAGATCTATTTTTATATCTATCTATCAATCTTTTGGTTTATCTATCTATCTATATCTATGTCTATCAATCTCTCTTTCAATCTATCTATCAATGTGTCTATCAATCTGTCTATAAATCTATCTAGCATTATTACCATAAATTTAAATAGCTATTTGTCTATCAATCACTCTATCAATATGTCTATCAATCTATTTATCTATCTATTTGCTTTCTATTTGTCTATTTATCTATCTCTCTCTATTTATCTATCTATCTATCTGTCTGTCTATCTATCTATCTATATATCAATATATTATTCTATTTATCTGACTAATAATTGGTATATCTATCTATCAATATGTCTATAAATTTGTTTATATATCTATCTATCTATTAATCTAATTATCAAACTATATATATATATATATATATATCTCTGCCTATCTAAAGTGTGTCTCTCTATTTCTGTGTCTATTTTTATATTTGTCTGTCTGTCTATATGATTGTATGTATATATGTCTATCTTTATGTTTGTTTGTTTGTGTTTATTTGTTTCTATGTTTACCTACAAGCATGACTGTTAGCCTTCTTAACTAACTAATAGACTAACTATCTATCTATATTTATATATCCATCAATCTATATATCTATCTATCAATCTATTTGTCTATTTTTTAAATGTCTCTGACTGTCAATTTGTCTATCTGTATATATATCTATCTATCTATACATCTAACTATCTATATATCTTTCTATATTTCAATCTATATATATGTCAGTTAGTGTTTCTATCAATCATTATATCTATCTATCTATTTAACTATCTATCTATATGTCGATCTATCTATTTATCTATCTAACTATACATCTAACTATCAATCTGTATATCTATGTGTCTATCTCTGAATCAATCATTCTGTCTATCGATCTATTTATCTTTTTATCTCTCTATCTATTTGTCTATCTATTTATCTATCTATTAGTCTTTATATCTATCTATGTATGTGTCTATCTATCTGTCTATCTAACTTTCTATCTACCTATATATCTTACTATCTATTTGTCTATCTATGTGTCTATCTATCTATCTATCTATCTGTATATCTATTTTTTTATCTATCTGGCAATCTTTCTATCTATGTGTATATCTATTTTTTTTTCTATCTATTAATCTTTCTATGTATATTTTTATCTATTATGTCTGTATCTATCTTTAAATATATACATTTAACTATCTTTATATCTATGTATCTATCTATCTATTTTTCTATTTATCTATCTATCAATATGAAAATCTTTATATCTATCTATCTATCTGTCTGTCTATCTGTCTATCTATCTATCTATCTTTCTATCGATCAATATGACTGTATATTTTTTCTATTTGTCTATCAATTTGTCAATCTTTCTATCTATCTATATAATAATCTATTTCTCTATCTATCTATTTAACTATCTATCTATATGTCTATATATAAGTATATCTATTTGTCAATCCTTCTGTCTACCTATCTATGTTTCTATCTGTCTTTCTAAATATATAACTATCTCTCTATCTATCTGTCTATGTATCTTTCTATTTATCAATCTTTCTCTCTAATTGTCTTTCTATTTGTATATCTATCTATGTATTTTTATATCTATCTAAATATCTATCTATCTAACTAACTATCTATTTGTCTAATAATCTACTAACCTGTCTGTCTAACTATTTGTCTATCTATTTGACTATCTAATTGTTGATCTATTTATCTATCAACCTGTCTATCTATCTATCTATCGATCTATCTATCTTTCTAGCTATCTTTCTTTCATTCTATCAATTTATCTATTAATATATCTATCAATCTATCTATAAATTTGTCTATCAAACTATCTATATACCTCTTTATCTATCTGTCTATCTATCTATTTATCTATCTATATATCAATCTTTCAGCCTGTCTACCTATCTATCTATTTTTGTGTCTATCTATTTGTCTATTTATCTATCTAAATCATTGATAGATAAATAGAAAGATAGAGAGATAGATAAAAAAATAGATAGATAGAAAGATAGACACATAGCCACAGTAGATAGACAAATAAACAAATATACAAAGAGACAAATAGAATATAAATAGATAGATAGATAGAGTGATATATAGATAGATAAAGTGATAGACAGATAAATAGATAGATAAATAGATAAATAGATAAATAGATAGATCAATAGACATATAGATAGATAAGTAGATAGATAGATAGATAGATAGACAAATAGATAGTCATATACAAAGATCGTCACATAGCCAAATAGATGGATATGCAAATAGACAGATAGATAGATTAACAATTAGATAGATATACAAAGAGCACTATAGACATATAGACATTTTGATATATAAGAATATATACATATTTACAATTAGTCAAATAGAAAAATAGAGAGATACGCTGATAGATGCATAGTCAAATAAATAGATATAGAAATAGATAGATATATAGATATAGAGATAGATAGATAGAGACACAAATAGAGAGATAGACAAATAGATATATATATATATATATATATATAGTAGACTATTATATAGTTAGATAGATAAAGAAATAGATAGATAGATAGATAAACAAATAGACATATTGATAGATTAATAGATAGACTGATAAAAATATAGATGGATTGATAGATAAAAGATAGATAAATAGATAAACAAATAAAGAGTTAGAATCATTTAAAATAGATAGATACATAGAAAGACATATAGATAAATAGATTGATTGACAGTTAGATAGATTGATAGATAGATAAATTGATTGATAGATAGATATATTGATAGATAGACATATAGATAGGTAGACAGATAGATAGATCGATTCATAGACAGATAGATAGGTATATTGATAGATAAATAGATAAATAGACACATTGAAAAATTGATAGATAGAAATATAGATAAATAGATAGATACATAGATAGATAAATATATATACTGATAGATAGATAGATATATAGCTAGATAGATATATAGATAGACTGATTCATAGATATATAGATAGATAGATAGAATGATAGACAGATTGATATAGAGATTGATATAATGATAAATAGAGAGATGGGTAGATAGAAAGATAGATAGTTACAAGACCAGACCCATAGAAAGATAGATAAATTGACATTTAAAGTCTTAGTATGATATCCAAATAGATAGATTGATAGACATATAGATTGATATTTAGATAGATAGATAGAAATATAGTTAGATAGATAGATAGACAGATATATAGATACACAGATAGATAGATAGAGTGATATATAGATAGACATATACATACATAGCCATATATAAAGATTGACAAATAAAAAGATATATAGAAAGACAAAATAGATTAGACAAATACATAGAAGACATATATATTGATACATAGATATATAGATAGAAAGATAAATAGTTAGATAAAGAGAGATATATAGACATATTTATATATATGTATGTATGTATGTATATATAGATTAATAGATATACAGTAAGACAAATAGATAGATTTATGGATACATAGATAGAGAGATAGACAATTAGACAAATAGA
Source organism: Sapria himalayana (assembly GCA_029783825.1). Taxonomy (NCBI): domain Eukaryota; kingdom Viridiplantae; phylum Streptophyta; class Magnoliopsida; order Malpighiales; family Rafflesiaceae; genus Sapria; species Sapria himalayana. The sequence continues at coordinate 59,147 of JAREIK010002057.1, forward strand.
AAGATTAAAAGATAGTTAGACAAATAGATAGGCATAATAATAGAAATACAGATCGATAGATATACAGATAGACAGATAGATAGACAAATATTTATATATATAGTTAGATAGACAGGTAGACATATAGAAAGATAGATAGATAGACACATAAATACATAAATACATAAATAGATAGTCAGATAGACAAATAGATAAATAAACATATAGACATATAGATAGATAGACAAATAAATAGATAGTCAAATAAATAGATAGGTAGATAAATAAATATATAGATAGATAAATATATAGATAGATAGTTAGATAGATAGATATATAGATAGGTAGGTAGACAAATAGATAGAAAGATAGATAGATATATAAACTAATAGATAGATAGATAGATTGACATTTAGACAGATAGACACATAAATAAATAGATAGATAAATAGAAATATAGATAGGTAGATGTTAGATATACAGATTGACAGATAGACATATAGAAAAATAGATATATAGACAGATAGACAGGCATACAGATAGATAGATAGATAGATATAGATAGATAAATATAAAGATAAATAGATTGATTGAATGATAGACAGATAAACAAATACAAGTTAGATAGTTATATAGATATAGATAGAAAGATAGATAGTTACATATATAGATTCATACAATTATAACATTTAGATAAAAGATAGAGAAACATGTCGAAATATAGATAGATAGATGATAGACAAATAGATTGAGAGATATAGATGTTGGATATCTAGATTGATAAATAGAAAGAGTGAAAGATTGATACACTGATAGATTGATAGACTGATAGACATATAGACATATAGACAGATAGAAGAATAAAAAAATAGACAAATTGATGGATAGATAGACCTTTAGTAAAATAGATAAATAGACAAATAGATCGATAAGAATATTAATAGATATATAGATAGATAGATAAATAGATTGATTGATTGATACACAAATATATACATAGATAGAAAGATAAATAACCAAATTAACAAAGAGATAATTAGAGTGATAGACTAAAAGACTACTAGATAAATATATAAATAGATAGATATATACATAGACAGATATATATATATATATATATAAATAGATTGATAGTAGATAGATAAATTGACAGATAGATAGATAGATAGATAGAATAATAGACAGATTGATAGATAGACAAATAGATATACTAATAGATAGATAGATAGATAAATCGTTAGATAGTTAGATAGTGATAAATATAGTTAGATAGATAAATAAATAGATAGAAATATAAAAAAATAGATAGAAATATAAAAAAATAGATAGACAAATAAACTGATAGAAAGATAGACAGATAGACATATAGACAAATAGATAAAAAGATAAATAGATATACAGACAAATGGACATATAGATAGATTGATAGATAGTAAAACAAATAGACTAAAAGATAGATAGATAGATAGATAGCAAATAGACAGATAGAATGATCAACAGACATATAGATATATAGATAGATAGATATATATATATATATAGATTGATAGAAAATAGATCGATAGACAAATAGATAGATAGATAGATAGGTAGATATATAAATAATCAAATAGATTGATAAACATATAGATAGATAAATAGATAGATAGATTGATATATAGATTGAAAAATATATAGATAGATATTTAGATAGATAGATAGATAAATATATAAATAAACATAAAAGAAGATATTTAGATATCCAATTTGACAAATATACTTATAGGTAGATAGATTAATAGTTACATATATATATATATATAGACAGAAAGATAAATAGATAGTTAGATAAATAGATAGATTGATATATAAATAGATACAGAGATAAACACTTAGACACAGATACAAAAAGTCAAATAGACACATAGACACTTAGACAAATAGGTTGATAAATAGATACAAAGATAGATAGACAAACATAAGAATACATATACATATAAATAGATAGACAGATAGACAAATAAAAAGATAGAAAAATATAAAGATAGAAAGATAGATTGATAAATAGGCAAATAGAAAGATATACTAATATATATATAGCTAGATAGTCAAATAGACAGATATACAAATAGATAGACATATAGATAAATAGATAGATAGATGAATAAATAGATAGGCAGAAAAATAAACATATAGAAAGACAGATATATGGATAGATAGATATATAAATAGATAGATAGATTGATTGATTGACAGATAGATAGATAGATATATAAATTGATAGAAAGATAGACCTATTAATATATATTATATGTATGCTAACATATAACTATAAATAATTCTATCTTACTATATGTATAACTATAAAAACATTATACATATCTATATTTTAATATATAATTAACAACATATTTTTAATATACTCTCTTATATATTAGTATAAAAATATATTTTAGTATATCCATACCTATACATAATTATATGTATAAATATATGTAATTATACGAAGAAATATATATACATACATGTATAAATATTAGTTTAACTATATGTGTGCCTATATGTACAAGCACATGTAACTATATTTATAATTACATGTATAATAACATACAACATCATATTTAATTATATGTGTATAAATATATATAAATATTTGTAAAAGTAAATAAAACATTATATAATTAAATATAACTATATTTTTAACTATTTATACATATATGTATACATATATGTAAATCTATATACTTGTTTGCAACTTTGTATATATTTATGTATAACTAAATATAACTACTCATATGAATATATATATATATATATATAAACTAAAAGTTTAACGATATATAATTTTTTATAACTATATGTATTATATGTATAATAACATATAACTATACATAATTTTATATTATTAATGTATAAACTATATTTAAATATATAATTAAAACATATATTTAAAATACATTTTTATATATAAGTATAAAAAATGTATTTTAGTCTATCCACGCATATACATAACTATATGTATAAATATATGAAATTATATGAACAAATATGGATACATACATTTATAAATATAAGTTTAAATATACGTGTAACTATATTTATAACTACATGTAACAATATTTATAATTATATCTATATAAACATACAACACAATGTTTAACTATATGTGTATAACTATATATAAATATTTTTATAACCTTGAATAACTCTATAAATAAATATAACTTTATTTTTAATTATGTATACATATATATATAAATCTATGTAATTGTATATAACTTTGTATATATTTATTTATATTTACTTATAACAACTTATATGCATATATCTATATATAAATATATGTTTAACTATATGTAACTATTTATAATTACATTTACTATATATCCTAACATATAATTATATATGGGATAATATTAATTTGTTGAACTAATTTGAAATTAAATGTCATAAGATATAATATCAACAATATGTAAGCACGTAGAATGAGTGTCCGTTGATTAGGCTCATATATGGTAATACAAATAAGGTTCGTACTCTTACTTAATCCCATCACTTGGGCCTCAGGCTCAAATATGAACTTATGTATGACAAAAGATATAATATTTGATAGGTTTACGCAGATGAAATTTTATTTTCTTTTATATAATTTTTCATTCTAACACTACACTCTCAATGTGTCTCTCTATCTCCCTCTCTAATTCTTCTAGTCACTCTATTCCTCTTTTTCTTTATATGTCACTCTCTCTCTCTCTCTTGTTATTATCTTTCTCCCTCTCCTTTCGTGCTTGTTCTATCTATCTATCTCTCTCTCCCTCTCTCCCTCTTTCTCTCTCTCTCCCTCTTTCTCTCTCTCTCTCTCTCCCTCTCTCTTCCTCTCTCTCTCTCTCTCCATCTCTCTTCCTCTCTCTCTCTTTCCCTCTCTCTCCCTTTCACCAGTTCTCTCCCCCTCTCTCCCCCTCTCTCTCCCTCCTTCTCTTTCTCTCTCCCTCCATCTCCCCATTTATCTGCCCCCTTTCTCTCTCTCTCTCTCTCTCTCTCTCTCCCTCTCCTCCTTCAAACATTAAATGTCTTTTTTTCTTCCTTTCTTGTGCATTATCATACTTTTCACCCTTTATCAAGTATAATTGTGATATCTATTAATCAGTATCATGCTAAAAATTGCTTTATTTATTAATGTAGATTCTGCAAATGCATTGCCTCAATATTCATGAAATTTAATTTTTAAATATTCACTGTAAGTAATTTTATTTAATTATTTGTATATTTTGAATTAATAGAATGTTTTATTTATAATAAATGATTGGGCATTATTTTTTGTAAATAAAACAGGGCAAAATGAGCTTAGATCATTAGTGGATGTACAGAAGGGTTATTAATAGATTTTTGAATAAAGAATTTTTGACTGGGCTTGAAACTTTCATCAATTTTGCATTTAGTCAATCAAGATTGATGGATGGCAAAAAAATTAAGTTTCCATGCAATCATCGCAAGTGTCAGAATATTCTATTTCGTGATGCAAACATTATAAGATATCATTTTGGCAAATATGACTTTGTGTCAAATTATTTTGTTTGGATTTATCATGGGAAAAATACAATGGCTCTGAATATTGACCAAAATGAGGGTATTGAATCATTTGCTTGTGGTGAACAATCATCAAACACATATCATAGAATGATCATGGAAGCTGCTAGTGCTGGCTTCAATATGGATTACATGGATGAACTGCCTAATCCTGAAGCTTAGAAATTTTAAGAAATGCTTAAAGCTGTAGATAAAGAATTGTGCCTTGGTTGTAAAACACATTCGCAATTGTCACTTGTAGCTCGACTAATGGGCATTAAGTCAGAAAATCATATGTCTAAGAAATTATTTGATAAGGTGACAAAACTAATAAAGGAGATTGTTTCGAATAATAATTTGATCACTAACAACTTTTACAATACTAAGAAGTTACTACGAGGAATGGGTCTACCAGTAGAAAAAATTGATTATTGTTTAAATGGATGCATGTTATATTGGGGTGGTGATAGTGATTTAATTAGTTGTAAGTTTTGTGACCATTCTAAATTTAGGAAGGTACCTCATGTTGTAGATACGTGACAAAAATTGAAGGTTGTCTTTAAGAAGATGTATTATTTTCGATTAATTCCTCGATTATAGAGACTATATACATCAAATACTACCGCAAATGAAATGAGGTGGTATTCTGAGCATGAGGTTGAAGAAGAGGCAACATGTCATCCATCCAATTCACATGCTTGGAAGCATTTTAATTATATACATCAAGATTTTGAGGCAGAAAGTCAAAAAGTGAGATTGGGTCTCTACAATGATGGATTTCAGCAATTTGGGCAATCTAGACAATAGTATTCATCATGGCCAGTGATAGCCTTATAACTTGCCTCCATGGTTGTGTTTGAAGGAGCAATATATGTTTTTATCAATATTGGTTCCAAAGCCAAAAAATTCAAAAGATATGCTGAATGTTTTCTTACAGCCTTTTATTGTAGAGTTAAATCATTTATGAGATGTCGGCATGAATACGTACGATATCTCAAAGAAGCAAAATTTAATTATGCGGGAAGCCCTTATGTGGATGGTAAGTGACTTTTCTGCATATTCAATGAATCCTGGGTGGAGTACAACAAAATGATTCGCATGCCCGTATTGCATGAAAAATTTTGATGCATTTACCCTCAAATTTAGTGGTAAATAATCATGGTTTGATAACCATCATAAGTTTCTATCTATGAATCATCCATTTCAAAGAAATAAAACTGTATTTCGAAAAAATAAATCTATGATGACAATTGCACCAGTAGTTCATTTAGGAGATGCTATTATTACAGAGATTCATAGTTTGGGTTTGAAGAAAGTAACTGAAAATGATGCTAATAGAAGTAATGGACCAATAGGCAAATCATTTGGATAGAGGAAACGTAGTATATTATGGGACTTGTCGTGTTGGAAGTCCAATTTAATTTATCATAACTTAAATGTAATGCATATTGAAAAAAATATTTTTGACAATGTTTTTAACATTGTCCTTAATGTAGACGGAAAAATAAAAGACACTTTAATATCAAAACAAGAGCTGGATGGTTACTGTTGGCATCCTGAATTAAAACTAAATGAGGAAACATGAAAATTTTCTAAATCTTGCTACACACTTGATAAGAAGGCAAGACAGATATTGTGTGAATGGGTTAAATATTTTAAATTCCTTGATGGATATGTGTCAAATATGGGTAGATGCGTGGATATGAAGAATCTTAAGTTATTTGGAATGAAAAGTCATGAATGTCATGTATTTATGCAGATATTAATACCAATTTCATTTCGTGAATTACTTCCACCAAGTGTTTGGAAGGTACTTATAGAACTTAGTTTGTTTTTCAAATAGCTAACAGCAACCACAATCAAAATAAATGATATGGTGAGGCTGAAAAATGACATTCCGCTTATTATTTGTAAGCTTGAACAGATATTCCCACCGAGTTTTTTTGACTTAATGGAGCATTTGCCAGTCCATTTGGCATATGAAGCAAGGATTACAGGGTCAATGCAATTCAGGTGGATGTATCCTTATAAAAGGTAAATACATATAATTTACTATGTTTTATGATTTCGTACTTTAAGTAATATTGTAATTTAACCAAATTGAAACCTAACATTGTGGTTGTAGGTATCTACGTAAGTTGAAATTGAATGTTAGAAACAAGGCAAAAGCTGAAGGTTCAATTTGCAATGTATATTTAGTAGGAGAAGCATCATCATTTTGTTCTTATTATTTTGAGGATCATGTCAATACAAAGAATAGAAATGTGCCGATAAATTATGAAGGTCATTTGATGGTAAAAGATGATTCCGTAGACAAACTATCTATCTTCTAGCACACTAGAAGAGCATTTGGAAGAGAAATGAAAAGATGTATGACAGATGAAGAGTACAAAGTAACCCGGAGCTAAGTTTTACTTAATTGTTATGAGGTTCCACCTACATTGAGTATGTATACACAAAATGATTGCAGGTTTAATCATAGTTTAATTTTATCTTTAATAGGAATTATTAAAAATTGATATATATATTTTTCTCTCTTTTTATATTTGTGCAGTATTTATGTTGAGTAGTTAAAATATAGACAACCAGTAATTTCCAGCAAAGATGTCGATTATATACTAGAAATTGAATTTGCTAATTGGTTCAAAAATTATGCGAGAATTATTAAGTTTTAAATTTTTTAATTATTTAATTTATTATTATCTTTTATTTGGTAATATCAATTCTTTAATTTATGTCATAGGCAATGGATCCTTCAAATGGAGATTCAAATATTTTTATTCATAATCTAAGTAATGGCCCGTTTTGATATGTGACAACCTATCTTGCGTATTTTGTTAATGGATATAAACTTCACATATACAGGCATGGTTCTTTTAAAATAATATGAATAGTGGTGTATGCATTAAAGGTGCATGATATAGTATAGATGAGATTGATTAATATGATCAACTCAAAGAAGTATTTGAGTTGGAGTATCCTGGACTCAGAAATAATAGGATTGTATTATTTAAGGGTGAGTAGTTTGATCCTACACGAAATGTGGGCACTGAGATTCATTCGGATTATAAGCTAGTGGATGTTAACCATAAATGCATATATAATCGATATGAGCCATTTATTATGGCAGTTCAAGCCTGCTCAAGTATATTATTATACACATCCGAGTTTATCTCATGATAAGAGTGATTTGTGGGCGATTTGCAAAATCAAAGCACGATCAAAATTTGAAGTACAAACATCGCAAGAAAGAAGTGCAGACTTAGATATTTCACAAGCATTCCAGAAAGATGACATAAGTAATATCGAACCTGTGAATGTAGGTGAAGATCCAGAAAAATTTGTGACTCAATTGGTGACATAAAAAATTAAAGATGATCACTTTCTATCTAAAAATAAGTTCGAACTTCTATTGAAATCAGACAAAATATCAGAAGATCAATTAGAGGAGGACTGTGATGCCGATAATTAAATTATTATAATTTTATTATAATATTAAACAATAAAAGACTTTTTATAATTTTTTGAAATCTATTGGTGTGTTTTATTATAAAATGCATGCTTGTTCATCATATCTCTATTGTTTGTTCTATGTTTTATTTTGTACAGTAGATGATGCCTAAAGGATGTGGTCATGGTGGAGGTGAACGTGGACACATAAATGAACCAAATTCATCTAGTATGTTACATTATGTTGCAGAATCAGTACCATCTCATAGCCACCATATCCAGACTTCAACATCACAATTACCATCTCCATTTTTATCACCATCACCATCATTAAGACCTCTACTATCACCTTTATCAGATGTAATCCCACCACCAATCGTCCTTTTTTCACACACTTTTGATCCATCTCTATCTTCTACGCCACATTTTACACTGATTGTTCCCCTATTTACAATACCAACGACATCATCAAATGTAGTGCCTTCCTTTATAGTTAGTGCAAAGTTAGAAATTGAGATTGTGGATGAGAGGTAAAAGAAATATGTAAAAATGACTTGAAAAAAAATGTTGATGTTACTATCAGTGGTTTTTTTTATATTGTTATGATTTGCATGTTTTCTATGTTATTTATTTATTTGTACGGTTTTATTTCATCTCACAAGTATTTGACTATAATTACAAAGTCTTTCAAGAAAATGGTTGATTCTAAATCATTCTCCTAGAAGAAAGTTTTAGAATTGGCAAAGGAGTCCTATTTTAATGATTTTTAGGTAAAAATAACAAAACAAATGTTTTGAAAATTAATAATCAAATTACTTATCTATTATGTTGGTTATTATTCAAGAAATAAATAATTATATTCTTATTGTTAATATAAATTCTTTTGTGATTTTTCTATATATAGAATTAGTTCACATGGGCACCTAAATTTGATGGAAAGATAAAGTCATTATGAGAGATCAAAGCTACTCAATGATATTCTGATTTTGTCCGAAAATTGAAGAATATGAAAGAAAGGCCTGATTTTATATCTGAGGATGTGATATTCGGAGTGGCTTATGTATTGGGAGGATTCAGATGTGATGAAAAAAATCAGATATTGCCCGTAAAAATCAACGAAGTGAGGTAGCTGGACTAGGTACAAAAATTTTTCTACACAACAAGAGGGTCAAAGTCGAGCATTGAGCATGCTCGAGATCTCATACAATTTTAAAATTGTAAACATTTATATATTTAGTGGTTGTGATTGTTGCTCATCAACAAGTTGAGGGTTCTATGTATCTTCAACCAAGTGACTATGATCCTATTTGTTTAGAGACCATAGGAGGTCATAAGAAGCAGTGAGTGTATGGAATCTACTCTAAGGGAGTAACATTTTGTTGTAGCAGTCGTGCTTCTAATTCATCTATCTCAACAATGGTCGATGAGGCGGTCTAACAACAAGTAATGGAAACAAATGAACGTATTGTAGTTATGGAGACCAAAATAAAAAAAAGGATAAGCAGATATCTCATTTAAAGAAAAAAATATATGAAATTAAAGAATAGAATGATGAGCAGTATACTAATTTGATGGAAGAAAAGAAAGAAATTAAAGAAATGAATGATGAGATGAAAGGAGTTAAGATTGTAATGCAACATCAAATGTCCTATATGGAGTCACAGCGGCATTGGCGCAACAAATAGTATTCCGAGATCTAGCTGCAAAACATTGCAGGAGAGGCTAGCATTTTGTACAAATTATGAGGATGATTGAGTATGAGAATTATTTTTGAACTGTTATTTATTTTTTTTCATGTGTAGCAAATAATTATGTTACTTTTTGCAAGTTTGAATTTTTTTATTCTATTTTTATTCTTTGTTTTTCTGATTAACCCAATTATGAATCTTTGTAAGACACATTATGTGGGACAAAAGAAAAAATTCTGATTCAAAGCAATCAGACATTACCATGGTCCTTCCAATGCATGGGTCTCATTTTTACCGATTTTAGCTATATCAAAAAGAGGCTAGCATAACTTATCTCTAAAAATAATTGTTGAATATCTTTTATATTTTGTTTGAAGCTGTAAGACAATCAAATTTAATTTGTGTTTGTTTATGTCTATAATATTTGTTTTTATATATTTGTGAATATATTTTTGTGTCTTTGAATTTTTTGGGTAGAGTTTTAGTATATACGTATGTATATAGTTAGTATATATGTACATATAATACTATAGTATTTTATGTACATATATACTGAGTATATATAGTACTCAGTATATATGTACACATAATACTATAATTTGTATGTACATATACTATAGTAATATATGTACTAGTGAAATGCTAGTATATATGTAGATATTAACTATATCAATATATATTTATCAAAACATAGTCATTTATTTATTTATTTTGATTTGATTTGGTGGTTTAAATTCCATACATTTATGGCACCACATTGTTTCCCATACAAAGCTAGTATAAGTGAATATATATTTCAACAAACATGATGCACCATGATTCACACACATTTTTGTGGTGGAAAGTTGGTGATCAGATGAGTAGAGGGAGAGAAAGCAACGTTAATGCATTGATAGATTATACTTTATGCATAGTCGGTAGATACATTGATTAATAAGATGTAATATATTTTTTGTATTAGAATAAGTTATTAAATAAATTTTTTTGTTTAATTTAAAAGTTTCATTTATTATTTTTGTTTTTATAAAATTTAATTTTAAATTATTAAATTATTTAATTAATTTTTTGTTTAAACTGTATGACAATTAACTTTAATTTGTGTTTGTTCATGTATATATTAATTGTTTTTATATATCTATGAATATGTTTGTATTTTTCCGAATTTTTTGGTAGAGTTTTAGCCTATTATATGTATGTAAAAGCCTATTATCAGCAGTGGTAGCTAACGCAGCGGTGGCAGTAGTGCTAGTAGCGAAGGTAGGGAAGGTAGCGACAACATTAAAGGCAGCGTTGGCATCGGCGGAAGTAGTGACTATAGCGGTAGCAGCGGCAGCAATGTTATTGGTGGTATCATCGATAGCAGAGACAACATTGGCAGCAGCCACAGCAATAGCTGCACTGGAAGCGGCAGTGGCATCGATAGCTGTCGTAGAGGCCACTGCCTCCACGACAAGGGCGGGAGCGGCAGCTGGAGTAGTAGGAATGGCAAAATTTGTGGTATATGCGTAGGTATATTGTCAGTATATACGTACATATAATTCTGCATTATTTTATGTACATATTACTGAGTATATATGTACGCATAATAATATAATTTATATGTACAAATACTACAGTAATATATGTACGACTGAAATGCTAGTATATATGTGTATTTTGGCTATAGTAATATGTATTTATCAAAACATAGTTTTTTTTTAATTTATTTTGATTTGATTTAGTGGTTTAAATTTCTTAGAAATGTGGTACCACATTGTTTCCCATACGAAGCTTGTATAAGTGAAGGGATCTTTCAACAGACATGAAGCACCATGACTCGGACAGCATTTTTGTAGTGGAAAGTTAGTAATCGAATGAGTAGAGGGAGAAAAAGCAACATCAAAGCATTGATAGATTATACTTTATGCACAGACGATAGATACATTAATAACTAAGATGTAATATAATTTTTTTAGTTATTTAAAATATTGTATTAGAATAAGTTATTAAATGAATTTATTTATTTAATTTAAAAATTTCTTTTATAGTTTTTGTATATTAAATTTAATATAAGAATATTAAACTATTTAATTAAATTTTAGTTAAGCTGCATGATAATCAACTTTAATTTATGTGAGTTCATATCTATAATAACTATTTTTATATATCTATGAAAATGTTTGTCTTCGAATTTTTTGGGTAGATTTTTATCATATTATAGGTCTATAAAAACATAATATCAGCAGCAATATCAGTGACAGTGGCGGCGGCAATGATAGCAGCAACAATAGAAGAGGCAACGGCGGTAGTGGTGGCGGTGGCAGCAGCGGGGCAGCCACGGTTATAGTAGTGGCATGGCATGAGCGGTGGCATCAGAAGTAGTGGCAGTGGCAGCGACGGCGGAAGTGGCGGTAGCAGCGGCTGCACCAGAAGCAGCTGCGGTAGTCACGGTAGCAGTAGCTGCAGTGGAAGCAGCGGCATCACCGGAAGCAACAGTAGAGGTGCCAGTGTGGAGGTAGCAGTGGTGGCGGCGACGACAGCAGAGGCAGCGTGGTAGCAATGACAATAATAGTGGTATTGGCAGTGATAGTGACAAAGGTAGCTGCAGCAGGAGCGACAGTGGTTGTGATAGCAACAGCATCAAATGGGGTATATACATACGAAAAAAGTCAGTATATATGTACATATAATACTGCAGTATTTTATGTACATATATACTGAGTATATTTGTACTCAGTTTATTTGTACAGATAATGCTGTTATTTTTATGTACATATACTTCGGTAATATATGTACGAGTGAAATGCTAGTATATATTTACATATATACTACATGATTATATATGTATCAAAACATAACTTTTTTTTAATTTGAGTGAGTGGTTTAAATTTCTTACTGATATGATACCGCATTGTTCCTCATAAAAAGCTTTTATAAGTGTTGAGATTTTTCACTAGACAGTACGTGTCATGACTCAAATAGTTTTGTCGCAATTGAAAAATGATGATTGGAGGAGTAGAGGGAGAGAAAGCAGCGTTAATAAATGGATATATTATATTTTATGCACTGTCAGTAGATACATTGATGAATAAGATGAAATAAAAGTTTTTTATTTTTTTTGTTTCAATTATGTAAAATATTGAATTTGAATAAGATATTAAATGATTTTATTCTTTGTTTATTATAAATTATTTATAGTTTAAAAATTTATTCTATTTGATATAAAAATATTAAATTATTTAATTAAAAAATTTTATAGGTGGCCACAGCCAAAGGAGGTGGTCAAAAGTGTGTTGTACAAACATGTTGTCAGCCAATATAAAGACACTGTGTACGAGATCAAAGATAAATGGCCGAAGAAGAAAGAACAAGATTTGAGTGTCCCTGATCATATTTTCAAGGAGTGGCAGAGCAGTTGGGATGATCCGGATTATAGGAAGAGGTGTGATAAACAGAGCAGAAATCATCGCTCAGAGTGGGCTTGGGAGGGTAGTGGCATGTCTACTCACACTAGTGGATCTCGCTCTATTCACGAGCACGAATGAATATTGGTATTATTTATAATTTATACTTTTTATGTTTATTATTTTGTGAAATGTGTTCAATTATGCCTAAATTTCATTTCTCATAAAGAATTTTTTTTTTCAATAGATTAACATATGTATTGTATGTAATTATAGACACGGAAGGAGGGTAAGAAGCCCAATGCTCCTTCCTTATTCAGATACATGCAGACGAAGGCTAATGATAATCAGACATTCATTTATTAGAGATCTCGTGCAGCAAATGTAAGTTTCATTAAAAAAAATTAACTTTTTTTTGTTTGAATATAAATTGAAATTCCTTTTGTACATTTTTATTAGGTGAGTTATGAAGAAATGTTAGCTACTGTGACTCAAGCGTATTCCAAGTCTACTTCAGGTTCATGTGATGGTGCAACAGGTAGTTCTCATTCATCAGCTCCACTAGTTGATACGTATCAGATTTACTATGTGGCTATTGATGGCAAGGAGAAGATGCCCATCTATGGCATCGGTTCGGCGACATCATCATTCTACTCGCATAGATGACCAGATTATGAAGCTGAATTTTCAGGACTAATTTAGAATTTGTTCTCGACGATGGAGGAATTTAAGGACATGATACTAAATGCTATAGAGTATCAGTTGGTCGATACAAAGCGACACATGATAGACTATGAGGATGATAGGGATGAGTTGCGTATGTTTTTTCACTGGCTTACAAAGAAGTTTCAGGAAAGAGGACTATAATTCAACCCTGATGATCTACCACACATTTTTCGGCATAATGCTCCAGCTACAGCATCTACTCCAATCACCTATAGTAACACCTGTAGGAACTACATCAAGACTAGCAACAATAGACAGCTTTACCTCAATACCTGACACCTCACCATATGGACCAAATACATCATAGTATAACGATTATGAAACTAGGTTGGATGATTAAGTCTATTACACATTTTTTTTCAATGCATTAAACCTTGATTTTCAATTTCATTTTTTTTATTTTCTCTTGATGAATTATATATATATGCAGTATATATAGTTGTTTGCTAGAGTTAATTGGATTTTTTTTTTGTTGTATTATCTGTATATGTTTATGTAGTAACTGCATCAAAATTGGAAGTTCATTCGATTTTTTTGTGCTATCTATATATGTTTCTGTAGCAAATGCATAAAAACTAAAAAAAATTTGGTCGGTAATTACCGATGAAATTGCGACCAAAAACTGACCAAAATTTTTTAATATCAATGGTCGGTAAAAGGTCACCAAATGGTCGGTAATACTTTTGGAGATCAATTACCGACCAATGATTATAAAATATTTTGATCAGTTTTTGGTTGCAATTTTTTTTGGTTATTATCGATCATTTTGTCACCATTTACTGACCTAATACTTTTTGTGTGAAAATGGTTGAAATATAGTCGGAAATTATTTGTTGGTAAATTGTTTGTAAATTGTCGGTAATTACTAACCATTTGGAAACAATTTACCTACCTAATGCTTTTGGTCGGAATATAGCCGGAATATAGTCGGATATTATTTGTTGGTAAATGGTCTTTAGTCGGTCAGTAATTACTGACCATTTGGAGATCATTTACCCACCGACTGCTTTTGGTCAGAAAGTAGTTAGAATTGAGTTGGTAATTATTTGTCAGTGAATGGTTTGTAAATGGTCGTTAATTACCGACCATTTGGAGAGTAATGTACCGACCTAAATATTTTTGTCAGAAAATTATTAGAATTGTCGATAATTATTTGTTGGTAGAGGGTCGGTAAATGGTCAATAATTTACAGACAGAATGATTTTTTGTTGGTAAAAAAATTAACGACAAACAAAATTGTGATCAAATATTTTGGTCGGTAATTGGTTGCTATTTGGTTTACCGACCACAAAATATCGAATTAGCGACCAAATAATTGGTCGGTAATTTGGTGAATTTTAGTAATGAAATATTTATTTTTTTGGAATTATTTAGAAAAATATGGAACTCCCTCGAAATAATTAGATAGATAGATAGATAGACAGATAGACAGACAAGTTGATAGATATATAAATAGATATACAAATAGATAGACATGTTAATAAATTGTAAAATAGTCAGATAGATAGATATATATATATATATATATATATATATATATATATAGATAAACATATAGATAGACAGACAGATAGATAGATAGATAGATTGATTGATAGATAGACTTATAGAAAGATTGATAGATAGATCGATATACAGGCAGATAGATAGATATATAGATAAATTGACAAATAGATAATTAGATAGACTGATAGATAGATATATATATATATAGTTAGACAAGATAGATAGATAGACAGATAGATAGATGGATAAAATGATAGATAGATAGATAAAAAGATAGATACATAGATATATAGATAGATAAACATATATACAAATACACAAATAAAAAGATAGAAAAATAGAAATACAAATAGATAGATAGATATATTGATAGACATACATATAGACAAATAGATAGATAGATAGATATATAGATAGACTGACAGATAGACAAACAAATAGTGAGACAAATATATAGACAGATAGATTGACTAATATAGAAATAGAGTGTCAAATAGATACACATGTAGATAGATAAATAGATAGACAAAGAGATAGGCAGAAAGATAGATAGACATATAAATTGACAAATAGATCATAGAAAGATTGGCAGATAAACAAAAAGATAAATAAAAAGATTGACAAATAGTTATACTTATAGATTTCAATAAAGAATGACAATAGATATATTGATAGATAGATATATATAAAGACAGATAGATAGATTTATAGACACACTAATAGGTTCATAGATAGACAAATAGATATATAAATAGATAGATATAAATAGATAGAAAGATAGATAAACTAATACATAGATAGATAGATAGATTGACAAATAAATAAAGAGAACGAGAGGCTTTTAGAAAAACATATAGTTAGACAGATACATATATTTATAGACAAATAGATAGATATAGAGATAGATACATAGATAGATAGATAGATAGAAAAAGTTATATATAGACAAATAGATAGAAAGATAGATAGGTTGATATATTAATAGATTGACAGACAAAGATATAGATATACAGTCAGATTGATAGATAGTTAGACAAAAAAATAGACAGAATGATTGATAGAGAATAAATAGACAATATATAGATAGGAAGACAAATAGATAGATAGACAAATATAAAGATAGCAAATAGATACATATATAGACAGATAAATATAAACAAAGACAAATAGATAGATAGAAAGAGAAATAGATATCAAAACATATAGATAGACATATATATAGATATATAAATAAATAGATAGATAGATAGACATATAGATAGAAGATAGATAGACATATATATAGATAGACATACATATATATAAATAAAAAGATAGATAGAAAGACATATCTATAGATATATAGATAGATAGATAGACACAAAGACACATAGACACTTAAATAGATAGATAGATAGACTGATTGATTAGTAGATAGACAGATGAATACATAGACAAATAGAAAGATAGATAGATAGACATATAGACATACATATAGTAAAACATATAGAAAGACATATTGAAAGACAAATAGATAGATAGATAGATAAATGGATAGATTGATAAATAGATATATTAATAGATATGCATATAGATAGAAGTATATAATGATTGATAGATAGATGGATAAATAGTTGGATAGATAGATGGATGGATAGATTGATAAATTGATGGATAAATAGTTAGATAGATAGATGAATAAATAGATGAATTCATGAATAGATAAATTGATGCAAATATAGACAAAAAGATACATGGATAGATAGATAGATATATATATGCTAGATAGACAAAAAATATATTAATAGATTGATGGTTATATAGATGAATAGATATACGTATAAATAGATTGATGGATATATGGATAGATAAACATATAGATACATTGATAGATAGATAAATAGATAGATAGATAGACAAATTGATTGATAGATATATTGACTGATAGATAGACAAATAAATAGATAGATAGATAGACAAATAGATAGATAAATAGACAAATAGATAGATAAATAGACAAATAGAAAGATAAATAAATAAACATATAAAAAAATATATACACAGATATATGGACATATAGATAGACATACAAACAGATAGATAGATAGATATATAGAATGACATAATGATAAACAGATTGATCGATAGAATGATAGATAGATTGATAGATTCTTGATAATAGATAGATAAATAAATAGATAGATAGATATATTGATTGATTGATCGATTGACACATAGATAGATAAAAAGATTGATAATTTGATAGACAGATTGATAGATAGATTCTTAGACAGATTGTTATAGAAATTGATAAACATATAATTAATAGATTGATATACACATATATAGATATACAAGATAGATAAATAGATAGATACAAAAATAGGCAGATAGATAGATAGATAAATAGATAGATAAACATATAGACATAGAGCCAAATAGAAAGATAAACAAATAGATAAAAAGATAGACAAATAGAGAGATAAGAAACATAAAAATAGATAGATAGATATAAAGATAGAAAGATACATAGATAGACTGAAAGAAAGATAAATAGATATCAAGATAGATAGATAGCTTGATATACATATATGTAGTATACAACAATATAGATAGATAGATGGATCGAAAGACAAATATATAGATATAGAGATAGATACATAGATAAATAGATAGATAGACATTGTTATAGATAGACAAATAGATAGAAAGATAGGTAAGTAGATAGACTAATAGATTGATAGACAAATAGATAGATAATAGATAGATAGATAGATAGACAAAAAATAGACAGATAGATTGATAGAAAAAAGATAGATTGACAATATATTGATAGAAAGACAAATAGATAGAAAAATAGATAGATATATTCATAGACAGATACAAAATAGATAGATAGACTAATAAATAGAAAGATAAATAGACAAATAGATAGATAGAAATATAGATAGATATACTAAAAGACATATAAATATCTAGATATATAAATAGAAAGGTAGAGAAAACAAATAAAAATATGGACATATAGATATATACAAAGTTAGCTCCATAAATATATTGATAGATAGGAAAATAGACAGATAAATTGATTGAAAGAAAGAAAGAAATAAAGATATATATATATATTGATAGATAGGCATATAAAATGAAAGATAGATCGAAAAATAGATAGATAAAAAAAATAGAGAGATAGATACATAGACAGATAGACAAATGCATATGAAATTATAAAATTATAGTCATATTTATAGATTGATAGATAGACATATAAATAGATTGATAGATTTTAAAATAGGTTAAATGATAGATGGATAGAAAATGTATAGATTGAAAGATTAATAGATATAGAGATAATCAGATAGATAAATAAACATATAGAGAGATAAATAAATAGACAGATAGACAAATAGATAGATAGATAAATATACAATATATAGATAGACAAATAGTTATAAAGATAAATAGATTGATAGATAAATAGATATATAGATATATAGAAAGATAGATAGATAGATATATTGATAGTAAATATTTAGATAAACAGATAGAGGATAGATTAATATATGGACATATAAGAAAATAGAAAGATAGATATATAGACAAATAGATATATAGAAATAGATAGATATATAGTTATAGATATATGGATAGATAGAAAGATAGATAGACATATAAGAACAAAGAAAGATAGACAGATAGACAAATAGACTATTAGATAGGAAAATACATAGATATATAGATATATATATTATATATATATAGATATATCGATATAGATATATAGATATTAGATATATAAATATATAGATAGGCAAATACATAAATAGATATATAGATATATAGATAGATAGACAAATAGATAGACAAATATATAGATATATAGATATATAGATATATAAATATATAGATAGACTAATAGACTAAAAAATAGATAGACAAATAGATAGATAAGAAAATATATAAATAGATTGACAGCTAAACAGATAGATTGATAGAAAAATAAATAGATAGATAGACATATAGATAGATAGAGTGATAGATAGTCAGATATATATATATATATATATATATAAATATATACATAGATAAATAGATATAAAGAGAGACAAAAAGATACACTAATATATATATATATACACATAGATAAATAGATATAAAGAGAGACAAAAAGATACACTAATATATATATATATACACATAGATAAATAGATATAAAGAGAGACAAATAGATACACTAATATATATATATATATATACATAGATAAATAGATAGATAGACTAATAGAAATATATATATATATAAATAAATAGGTACATAGACAAATATCTAAATTGGCAAATAGACTTATAAAAAGATCGACAAAAAGTTAGATAGACTAATAGATAGATAAATAGAATTATTCATTTAAAGATAAATAGATAGATAGATAGTTAGTTAGATAGATTGATAAAAATATAAAGATAGACTTTTATGCACATTCAAATATACACATAGAAACAAAGGCCATAGACATATAGATAGATATATAATAGATATATTGAAGATAGATAATTGGTATATAGACAAATAGATAGTTAGACAGCATATACATATATAAAAAATATACATATAGATTGATATATAGTTCATAAAATAGATAGATAGATATAGGAAAATATAAAGATATACATATATACATATAGATAGATAGACTCATAGATAGATAGGTGGAAAGAAAGTCAAATAGATAGATAGATATAAATATATATTGATTGATAGATAGACAAAAAGAAAGATATACTATTAGATAACAAAACTAAAAGTTAACAAA
>JAREIK010002058.1:0-49618 GCA_029783825.1 Sapria himalayana
CTATTATATTGTCTATATATCTGTTTTGTGTCTGTCTATATTTTTCTTTCTGTATGTCATTTGTCTATCTTTGTTTATCTATCTTATTATCTATCCAGCTATCTATCTGATTACCTATCTATCTATATATCTATCTATCTTTTATCTCATCTATCTATTTTTCTATCTCTCTATCTATCTATCCAGCTTTATGTATATCTAACTGTCTGTGTGTCTGTTTTATATCTATCAATCTCTCTATCCATCTATTGTCTATCTATCTGTCAATTTATAAGCCTACTTGTCAATCTATATTTCTATCAATCTATCTAATTATGTTTGTTTAACTATCTATCTCTTGTCCAACTCTCTGTCTATCTGTATATCTATTATCTGTCTATCTTCTTAATATCTTTCTGTATGTCTATCCCCAATCATTTATCTATTTGTCTATCTATCTATCTATCTATCAGTATGTCTATCTATTTATCTTTTTATCTGTATATCTATCTATTTTTCTATTTGTCTATCAGGCTGTATATCTGTTTATCTATCTATCTATCTAACTACTGTCTATCTATCTATTTATATATTTATCTAATTATCTTTCAATATGTCTATCTATCTGTCTGTGTGTCTATCTATATATATGTCTTTCTATATATCTATATATCTGTTTGTGTCTGTCTATTTGTTGATTTATGTTTCTATCTTTTTGTCTATCTATCTATTTGTACATCTGTCTATCTATCTATCTATTTGTACATCTTTCTGTCTATCTATAGGTCTAACTATCTATCTATCTATCTGTGAGTCTGTCTATATGTCTATCTATTTGTTTGTATATTTGTCTATCTATCTGTCTGTCTCTATATGGCTATCTATCTGACTATATGTCTGTCTATCTTTATTATCTACCTTATATCTATCTATTAATCTATCTGTATATTATTTGTCTTTCTGTGTATTAAATTATTTTTATATTTATCTATCTGTCTGACTATTTGTCTATCTGTATTTCTATTTGTCTATCTATCTGCCTATTTGTCTATCAATCTGTCTACATGGTTGACTTTCTATCTATTTGTCTATCCTTCCATCTATCAATCTATATATAAGTCTATCTATCTATGTCTATTTGTTTATCTATCTGTCTATTTGTTTGTATGTCTATTTGTCTCTATCTATCTACCTATATGTTTACTTATCTGTCTATCTATCTATCAGTCTATTTGTCTATATATCTATCTATCTATTTCTCTATCTAACTATCTATCTATCTGTATCTAGGTCTATCTACCTGTCTTCTATTATCTATATCTATCTAACTGTCTGTCAATATATCTGTCAATCTATGTATCTATTTATTTATATGTATGTTTGTATTTATGTCTATCTACCTATCTTTCTTTTTGTCTGTCTGTCTATCTATCTTTCTTTCTTCTAAATGCCTGTCTATCTGCCTATCTATGTATCTATATATCTACCTTTTATCTTTCTACATATATTTGTTTATCTGTCTGTCTATCTTTCTTTCTATGCATATGTCTATCTATCGATCGATCTATCTGTCTATTTATTTGTTATTTGTCTTTCTATCTATATGTCTATCTATCTATCTATTTATCTATTTGTCTGTCTATCTATTTGTCAATATGTCGATCTATCTATCTATCTATCTATTTGACTATCAATCTTTCTATATGTCTATTTATCTATCTGTCGATCTATCTATCTATTTGCATGCCTATCATTCTGCATTTCAATCTTTTTATCTATCTTTCTATCAATATGTTTATCTGTCTGTCAATATATCTATCATCTTGTCTATCTATCTATTTTCTATCTATCTATTTGTTTTCCATCTATCTATATATCTATCTATCTATCTATATGTCTATCAATGTGTCTGTTGATCAATCTGTCTATCTTTCTATCTATTTGTTAATATATTTGTCATTTTATATGTCTTTTTATCAGTCCGTTTATTTGTCTATCTATGTTTTTTTTATCTATATGTCAATCAATCAATCAATCTGTCAGTCTATCTATCTGTTTATCATTTTGTCTAACTATCTGTATACCTTTCTGCCAATATATCTATCTATATGTTTATATCTCTTTCTATATATATGTCAATCTCTCTATATGTATATCTCTCTATATGTCTATCTCTCTATTTATTTGTTTGTCTATCTATCTTTCTATTAATCAATCAATCTACCTATCTATCTATCTATAAGTTTGTCTAACTATCTATCTCTTTATTTATCTGTCGGTTTATCTATATGTCTATATGGCTATATATATGTCTATGAGGCTGTCTATCTATTTATCTATTTGTCTATTTGTCTGTCTATATTCTTGTTTATCTGTATGTCTATTTATCTCTATATTTGTCTATCAATCTATCTATCTAGTTGTCTATCTATCTATCTATATGACTATGTATTTGTTTGATTGTCTATCTATCTATTTATATGTCTCTCTATCCATTATTTACGTGTCTGTCTATTTATGTATATATCTATTTGTATATCCATCTATTCATCTATCTATCTGTCTATCTGTCTATTTTTTGTCTATCGATCTGGCTGTCTATATGTCTGTCTATCTAAATATCTAATTGTATGTCTATGCATTTGTTTATATGACTGTATGTTTATCTATCTATCGGTTTATCTATATATGTGTCTATCTATATATCTATTATTTTTTTCAATCTACCTTTTCGTCTATTTGTATGTCTATCAGTCTGTTTATTTGTCTTTGTATGTATCTATCTCTCTATTCGTGTATTTGTGTGTCTATCAATCAGTCTAACCATTTATATATTTGCCCATCTATCTGTCTATCTATCTATTTCTATCTATCTATATTCTGTCTATTTATCTATCTATTTATCTATGAATATGTCTGTCAATTTGTCTTTCTATATATCTATCTATTGGTCTTTCTCTCTATCATTATTTCTGTCTATCTTTTGTCTGTCTATTTATCTGTATAAAAGTTTGTCTATCATCCTGTCTATATGTTTGTCTTTCTGTCTGTATATATGTATATCAATATGTCTGTCTATCTGTCTATCTGTCTATCTATTTGTCTATCTCTCTATCTGTCTACCTATATATTTATCTATCTATCTATCTATCTATAAGTCTATCTGTCTATCTATCTATCTTTCTAGTTGTCTATCTAACTATCTATTTATGTATTGGTCTATCTATCTGTCTATTTAACTATCTATCTGCCTATCTATATGTCTGTCAATCTATCTTTCAATCAATCAATTTATCAATCAATCAATCTATCTATATATCTATTTGTTTGTATGTTTATCTGCCTATTTTTCTATCTGTCTATATGTTTATCTATTTGTTTGTCTATCTATCAATCTGTCTTTCTAAATGTATGTCTATTTGCCAATCTATCTATCTATCTATATATATGCCTTTCTATATTTCTATATATCTATTTGTCTATCTATCTATATATCATTCTTTCTATGCATTTTTCTATCTGTCGATATATCTCTCTATCTATTTATCTATTATTTTTCTGCCTATTTATATGTCGATATATCTACTATCTGTCTATCTTTATATTTGTCTATATGTCTATCTTTCAATCTATATCTCTATCTGTCTATTAATCTGTCTGTTTATCTCTCTTTCTATATGTTTTCTATCTATCTACCTATCTATCTATCTATTTGTATGCCGATTATTTGTGTTTCAATCTTTCTATCTATCTGTCTCTTAATTAATATGTTTATTTGTCTGTCTATCTATGTATCAATTTGTGTTTCAATTTATCTGTCTATCTTTCTAGTTACTACCTATCTATCTATATATCAATCTATTTATATGTCCGTCTATCTGTATGTCGATCTTTCTATCTATTTGTCAATTTATCTATCTTTCTATATGTCTTTCTATCAGTCTGTCTATTTGTGTATCTATGTTTTTATCTATCTATCTATTAATCTATCTAGTTATCTGTCTGTCTATCTATCTGTTTATCAATTTGTCTAAATACCTGTATACCTTTCAGCCAAACTATATATCTATATGTATATCTCTTTCTCTACCTATATGTATGTCTCTCTATCTGTCTATCTCTCTATTTATCTATTTGTCTATCTTTTAATCTATCTTTATATCTATCTATATGTTTGTCTAACGATCTATCTCTTTTATATCTATATGTCTATCTATCTCTCTATCTGTTTATATGTATATCTATGTGCCTCTCTATCTATCTATCTATATGTTTATCTGTCTGTCAATCTTCTTGTCTATATGTATGTCTATTAGTCTATCTATCTGTCTGTGTATCTATCTATCTATTTGTCTAAATATCTATCTATCTATATAATTGTATTTTTGTTTGATTGTCTATTTATGTCTATCTATCCATCTATCTATCTGTCTGACTATTTATGTGTATATCTATTTGTCTATCCATCTATCTATTTGTTTGTCTGTCTATCTGTCTATCTATCTATCTATCAATATATTTTTCTATATGTCTATCTTTCTATCAATCTATCTGGCTATCTATTTGTCTTTCTATCTATATATCTAATTGTATGTCTATCTATTTGTCGATCTATTTGTCTATCTTTATGTATGTCTATCTATCTGTCTATCTATATATATGTCTATATATCTATCTATATGTATTTCTATTTGTCAAGCTATCTATTCATCTATTTGTATGTCTATCAGTCTGTCTATTTGTCTTTGTATGTGTCCATCTATCTATTCGTGTATTTGTGTGTCAATCAGTAGTCAAACCATTTGTGTATTTGTCCATCTATCTGTCTATCTATGTAATTCTATCTATCTATCTAGATGTTTGTCTATCTGTCTATCTATTTGTCTATGATTTTGTCTGTCAATTTGTCATTCTATCTGTCACTCTATCTGACACTCTATTTGTCCTTCTCTCTATCTTTCTTTTTGTCTATATATTTATCTGTCTGTCTATTTGTATAAAAGTTTGTCTATCAGCTTGTCTATATATTTGTTTTTTTATCTGTCTTTTTGTATGTCTATCTATCTGTCTATCTGTCTGTCTGTCTATATATTTTATTTCTGTCTATCTTTCTATCTTTCTATCTGTGTGAATATTTGTCTCTCTTTATTTGTCTCTCTATATACCGATCTATTTGTCTATATGTCTATCTATCTGTCTATCTATCTGTCTATCTATCTGTCTATCTATCTGTCTATCTATCTATCTGTCTGTCTGTCTGTCAATCTCTTTTCTATTTGTCTATCTATCTATTTGTATCTTTGTATGTCTATCTGTTTTTTATAGAATATGTGTATCTATCTGTTATTTATCTGTCTATATGTATACTATTTGTCTATCTATCTATATATTGATCTGTCTATCTATCATTCTATCTATCTATCATTTTGTCTATCTTTCTATCTATATATCTTTGTTTCTATCTTATATCTGACTATCTATTTGTCTGTCTATTTGTCTATCTATTTTTTTATCTATCTATATGTATGTCTATGTGTCATTCTATCTATCTATCTATCAGTCTATCTATCTCTCTGTCTATTTTTGTCTCTATCTTATGACTATCATTAGAAGAAAAATCTCATATAGTTAGGGATAATTCCCAAGCTAAAGTGCTCCTAGCTAAAATATAGCAAGGAAAAATATCCCTAGCTAAAAATTTAGCAACCAAAAAAGCTCTTGCTAAAAAAGACAAATTATCTTGCTAAATTAGCTAGCTTAATAATAGTTTTCGTCGCTAAACAAAAATAACGACGGAATATTCCCAAGCTAAAGTGCTGGTCACTAAATTTCAGCGACAAGAATAGTCCATAGCTAAATAAATTTAGCAACCGAAAATTCCATTGCTAAAAAAAGGATTTTCCTTGCTAATTTAGCTACGGAGTTTTATCTAGCTAAATTAGCAATGGATTTTCCTTTGCTAATTTAGCAATGGATTTTCCTTTGCTAATTTAGCAATGGATCTTTCCCTTGCTAAATTACCAACTGATTTTTCCCTAGCTAATTTAGCATAGAATTTTTCCCTAGCTAATTTAGCTAGGGAAACCTTGCAAAATTAGCTAGTGAATTTTTCCGAGCTATTTTAATTTCAAAAGTATTTTCAAAATTTAATTTATTTTAAAATTTTTTAATTAAATAATTTAATATGTTTATATCAAATTGAATAAAAAATGAAACTAAAATGATAATTTATAATAAACAAAAAATAAAATCATTTAATAACTTATTCTAATTCAATATTTTACATAATTGAAAAAAAAAATAAAAAAATTTTATTACATTTTATTCATCAATGTATCAGCCGACCGTGCATAAAGTATAATTTATCCATTCATTATCATTGCTTTCTCTCCCTCTACTCATCCGATCATCTTTTTTCTATTGGGACAACGTTGTCCGAGTAACGGCATGTAATATCTAGTAAAAAATCTTGTCACTTATATAAGCTTTGTATGAGGAACAATGTTGTATCATATCTTTAAGAAATTTAAACCACTCAGTCAAATTAAAATAAAAAAAATGTTATGTTTTGATAAATATATAATTCTGTAGTATATATGTAAATATATACTAGAATTTAACTCGTACATATTTTACTACAGTATATTTACATAAAAACAATAGTATTATGTGTACATATATACTCCGTATATATGTATATAAAATATTGCAGTATTATATATACGTATATACTAACTTTATATGTACGTATATACCACATTTGTTGATGTTGCTTCTGCTCCTATTGACGCTACCACTTCTACCACTGCCGCTGCCAATTGCCACTGGTGCTGTCGCCCCTGCCGCTGCCAATGCCAATGCCACTGTGGATGTCAATGCCACTGCTACTACCACCGCTGCCTCTGCTGCCGCAACTACCACCACTGAGCCGCTGCCACCGCTGGCCGCTGCAGTGGCTGCTACAACTGCTACCGCCGCCACCACTACCGCCACTGTCACCGCTACAGTTGCTACCGCTACAGTTGCTACCACTACCGGTGATGCTGCCTCTGCCACTGCTTCTGGTGCTGTCGTTGCTTCCGGTGTTCACACTCTTGCCGCCACTACCACTGCTGCCGCTGCCTCTACTCCCACTGCTCCCGCCACTACTGCCACAACCGCTGACATTACTGCCTCTGCTCCTGCCATTCCCACCACTGTCGCTACCGCCACTACCATCATTGCCACAACTACCACCACCAGTGCTGCCACTGCCACCACTGTCACTGCCGCTGCCGCTGCTACTGCCACTACTGCTGCTGCTGCTGCCGCCACTACCGCCACTGATAATAGGCATTTACAAACCTATAATAGGCTAAAACTCTAACCAAAAAATTATGAGACACACAAACATATTCACATATATATATATATAAGAACAATTATTATAGACATGGACAAACACAAATTAAAGTTGATTTTCATATAGCTTCAACAAAAATTTAATTAAATTATTTAATATTTTTATATTAAATTGAATAAAAATAGAAACTATAAATGAAAATTTTAAATTAAACAAAAAAAATTCATTTAATAACTTATTCTAATACAATATTTTAAATAACTAAAATAACAAAATAATAAGATTATATTACATCTTATTAATCAATGTATCTGCCGACAGTACATAAAGTATAATCTATTCATGCATTGACATTGCTTTCTCTCCCTCTACTCCTCCGATCACCAACTTTCTGCTGTGAAAAAGCTATCCGAGTCACAGTGAGTCATGTCTATTGAAAAGTCCCTTCACTTATACGAGCTTCGTATGGGTAACAATGTGGTACCATATCTGTAAGAAATGTAAACCACTCGATCAAATCAAAAAGATAAAAAAACTATGTTTTGATAAGTATATATTACTACAGTAAATATGTACATATATCCTAGCATTTCACTCATACATATATTACTGCAGTATATGTACATATAAACTAAGCATTATGCATACATATATACTGAGTACATATATACTAAGTATATATGTACATAAAATATTACAGTATTATATCTACATATATACTAACTATATACGTATGTATATACCACATTTATTGTCGTTGTTGCTACTCCCTCTGTCGCTGTCACTGTCATTCCCTTGTCGCTGTCTCTACCCTTCTCGGTATTGCTGCTGCTGCCGCCGCCGCTACCACCTATGCCGCTACTGCTGCCACCGCCGCTACCACCGATGCCACTACTACCGGTGCTGCAATCGCTGCCACCGCATGCTGCCATTACTACCACTACCACTGGTTATACCACCAATGGTGCTGCCACTACTGCCATTGCTGCTAGTACTGCCACTACTGCTAGTGCTGATGCCACTGTCGCAGCCTCAGCTACCGCCTCCGCTACTACTACCGGTGTTGCTGGTGCTGTTGGTGATGCCAGTGCTGCTGCCACTACCACCTCTACCACCGCTGCCTGGTGCCGGCACTACCTCCACTACCGGTGCTGCCACTACTGCCATTGCTACCAGTGCCACCGCCGCTACTACTGCCATTGCTACCAGTGCCACCGCCGCTACTACTGCCAAAATAAAATCCAACATTATTCATGTTTTTATGCAAAATTATATGCAAAATAAAATGCACCTTACTTTATATATGACATTTTAGGAAAATCTTGCGATGTAGGCTCTTTAAGAACAACACTGGAATTTTAAAAATAAAGAATAAAATTAAAGATACGAATAAAACATAATTTTTTGAGTGGACTCGTATAAACAAGACAACTAGAAAATTAGGAGATAAAAGTATTAATATTTAACATTTTTATTATTGGTTATTTTTTTACCATCAATTTATCCTTAAGTATTAAGTCTCATCTCACTAGGTAATAAATCTCAAAAATAACATCATTAAACCACACATAAAAAAATCTAGTTTAACAAAGACTATAATAATTCAAAATAAAAGTTAATACATGATATTTTATTCTTGGCCTAGAACAATAATTTTCATCATAGGTAGTATACAAAAGCACGCAAAGCCAACATTATTAAATATGCTACAAAATATAAACTTCACCTCACTAAGTCACATAAATATTTCAAAATAAAATATTTTTGTGCAAAAAAAATACAAAAAATAACTAATCATTATGAAAATATATATTTCATGAATATAATGAAGATCATATCTTGACACAATAACAAATATTTTTGTCTAAAGATAATAAATTTAAAGTTTGAGACTAATCAGACATAATCTCTCTAATTTTTAGAGATAAGACTATCAAGATATTAACAACTCTTAAATCTCATGATGAAGTGAAAGCCATGTGCATTAAGTAGAGCCTCCTCACAATACATATTACAACACAACAACAAATATGTACATTCAATTTGAATTATACACATATGTGATGAAAGAAAATAGGAATGACCAAGCTATGTTTAGTCTATTCACAATTCCTAATTTCTAGATAAAGCTCAGCACGACATTATTGCATTGTAATTCAAATGTGGCATCTACCCAAATATATTTTCTTATGTATGATTTTTATGATTGACCTTTTCTTCAAAAAAAGTAAGTTGTTATTTCTAAATTAGATAAAAGAGAAATACTAATTTTTTTCAACATTTCCAAGGAAACTTAAAAATAAAAAGAGACAGGGACAAGCAACAAGCAAGAAATTACTCACCAGTGAATCAACATGTCAAACACCACTCTCCATGTCACCATCACCAAATCCATGATCATGCCCATGCCCCATGCCATTATCCACCATGTATCCATGGTCTGCACCATGCTCATATGAATATTTAAGTCTATGATGAGCAGCATGGGCATGAACCCCAACAATGTGCATCTCATTCCCACTTCCATCTTCTTCGCCAACCAACTTCCACTTTGATCCGCTAAAGTTCTTCACCTCTGAAACCTACACACTATTTGATAACTGAGGATTTGACACATCTACACATCCCACCTGCACATTCACCTCGTGCATGTGATGCTTTCTCTCATAATATTGAGTCCCAATAGAATCTAGTAGAAGAGTCAACAGAGATGCAGCTATAGCAAAAATATTATAAAAAGAAAACTTAGTCCATGGATACTTTGGCAAACATGGATTAGATAATGCCTGTGACCCTTTAAAGAGCATGTGAACAAAGCCAGTAGAAAAAATCACACCAGCAGAAAAAGCTTTTGCTGTAACAAAAAGATTCCCATCTGTTTGAAGAAATTGACTCTTTTTTCCTAGAAAATGAGGCTCCCACTTAACACATACATCTGCATATATATATATATATATATATATATATATATATATATATATATATATATATATATATATATATATATATATATATATGCAATATAATATCATAGTTACAAGGCATCCATACAATATTAGTATGATGATAAAGACCATACCAAGCACATGAGGTTCCTACTTGACACAGGATCTAAAAAAGTTTGATATCTCGAACTCAAGGCCTATTATCTTTGGAGAAAGATATTTACCATCACACCAAGTCACAACTTGTAATATAAGGACAAATGATATTTACTTGTATCGTAACTACAATATAAGAGAAACCCAAGCCTATAAATAATAAATAAAAGACTATGAGCAACTCATACAGGTTAGGTGATTCCATAGAATGAAGATCAATTGAATCTGCTACAAACTTCCATGCAGATCTGGACACTACAATGGCTCTTTCAAACTCGAGCTTCAATATTGCCTTCTTAGTTCTTACAGTCTTCAAACTTCTAGGCAGCATCTCGATCCGTTGGGAAAATTTTTTAACCTGATTCATGTTCATCATAGAAGTTATGATGAAAGAGATCCATGGGTGTTCAGGATCATCAAATATGTTGACTGAAACATCTTCAAACATGGTATTGATTCAAGATGAATGAAGTTTGTGAACCAAGCTTATTGATATGATTGGAACCTACTGAAACTCCTTCAATGTTTCTTTGTGATTCCCCATGGTAAGATATGCAGCACCTCATCTATAATAACCCTATAATTTTAGACAAATGCTAGGAGGAAGAAAAAAAAGTATGCGTAGCAGACTCATGATGCATTATGTGCCTTGGAATAGTAATGATCACAATCAATAGCCATGGAAGCATCCTCTATAGCACACCCTTTTTTTTCTAGTTTGGCATGGACAATTGCACGATTAGCCCAATACACATCATTCTAATCATGTAATTTGATATCTTGTGTGTATAGTTCTACAGCACGAGCAAACCTATTGGCTGAAAAAAAAGATGACAAATAAACTTATCAATGTCAATATTGATCAAAAAAGATGACAAATCTTGCTAAGATTAAAATTGATATGAGACTATATGATTAGCCATCATAAAAATAAGTGTAAGCAATAGCAACCTTACATACAAATTATATTAGATCTTACTTTTAATGAAATGAAAATCAATTTCAATATGCTTATGTTCTCATTATATATCAAATTTGAATGCTTAGTTATTTGATTATCACAGTCAAACATATAAACTTTTTCTATTTGATGCAATATATAAATATCAACTCTCATATAACAATGACTATGACTAAGCATCCTGCCACTATATTCTCAATTTAAAATTGATATCTATCTCAATTCCTTGAGGAAAATTTTCTAGGCACTAACCTTACTCAAAATATTAATAATTGAACTTGAGCTCTACTCGAGCTCAATTGATCTCGAACGCAACTCGAGCTCAATTGAACTCGAGCTCGACTCATATCATTAGCAGCCCTAATTATTAGTATGAACTATTACTACAAAATAATAAATTATTATACGTACTATGTTATATATGGTTGATAATGTTAATAACACAAAAGAAACAAACATATTGATGATGATGATACTCATCCTATTTAAACAATATTCATTAACTAAAAAATTCACACCCATGATTGATAATTATTGATATTCTAAATCAATGGAAAAAAAGCATCATGTTATCACCAAATTAACAACATAGATAGAAAAAAAATGCCAAATAATTATGATCATATTAGTTAGAAACTTATGATACAATAAATGATACAATAATACAACATATATTTTTTAATGAAAATTAATAGGTTTCACAATTTATATCTTATTTTAAAACATATCTTACAATACAAATACCAAACATGATATGACATGTGATACCATGATAGAACAATTCATACATTCTCAACTATTTTCTAAAATTTTAAAAAAATCAAATTAATTTTTCTTGTTAAATAATTTATTATATTAATTATTCAAATATACAAAAGAATTAATAAATTAATCATAAAAAAATAAGCAACATAATATTATATAAAAGGTTACACTTTTATTATCATATACTATAATTCATACCTATAATTTACATTTATACAAATATATTTTTTTACATATTTTTTAAACCATGAAAAAACTTATGTTACATGATACGATATAATACATAATATAGAAAAATAAGAAAATAATAAATGATATATTTTATGAGCTAACAACTATGATTATAATGCAGGGAAAGAAAATATGGACAAGAAAAGTAACATATATACATCACATATATATATATATATATATATATATATATATATATATATATCTCTCTCTCTATATCTGTATCTATATATATGCAACTTGCATAGTATTTGAGAAAAGAATGGAGGGGCTAGTGAAAAAAACTAGAAAAAAGAAAAAGCAAAGCATCAACATGAGCAAGCTAGGATTGAGTTTCTGAAGATAATGAAAGTTGGCTAAGGGAGACTAGAGTGAAGCTAAGAAATAGCTTAGTTAGCCATCTATAAACATGATTTCTTTTATGACAAAAAAATGCATAGATAAAAGTGAAACACATAAACCACTCTAATTCGATTAGAATTATGGTTGAGTTTCATAGTAACTAATGCACAAGTAATAAACATTCCTAAGTGCATTGAGATAGAATTACTAATACATGTCTTCAAAAATCAACCTAGCGAAAAGCTATCCTTTTTCTTCAGTATTAAGATAAGGCATTAACCTTGAATATCCTATGATATCTATATCCATATCTTCCCTTGAATAAAAAAATTCTGATATGCCACTTTGCCTTTTATCATTTAAAAAAAGTCATCTCTCCTCATTTTTAACACTGTGGTAGACTAGTTGGACCCCAATGAGATAGAATTCTTACAGATGCCTTACTTTCCATGCCATGAGCTTCCTCCAATGTCAGAAATGAGGCTGCCCTATATTATATAGCCAAGCACATTCCTTAACAAGCTAATTAAGAGAAGTAACGGTTGCTCATAGATCAAGCTAGTCAAAATG
Organism: Sapria himalayana; assembly: GCA_029783825.1. Taxonomy (NCBI): domain Eukaryota; kingdom Viridiplantae; phylum Streptophyta; class Magnoliopsida; order Malpighiales; family Rafflesiaceae; genus Sapria; species Sapria himalayana. Next base: position 13,292 of record JAREIK010002058.1, read on the forward strand.
AGAAGGGTGGCTATAATTCAATGCAAATCTTGCTAGGTTGCTCATAGATATTTGTTTGTTTATGTTAAGTGGTGTGATGCTGAAAGCTCAATCGATTTATTTTGAATGTAGGACATACTTAAGAAAGCCCTAACTATTTATTTGCAAGGGCGGGGAGCAATCGAGAATAAAGATGATAGATGGGACATTGATCCAATGGTTGAGCCTAATGTGATAGAGATGAATAAGCTCATTTCCTTGAAAGGTAGATTAACTAGTTGAAATAACACAGAGAGTTGCCCTACATATTTATTTGCATAGTTGAATGTCAAATGAAAGATGCAATGTGACTAATAAAATAACAGAATTGAAGAGGAACTAGAAGCCTTAAGCGATAGGCCTGACCAATTCCTTTTTTTCTTTGAAAACATAGGTGGGGGGAGGGGAAGGATACAAATTTGTTTACCCGATTGGACTATTCCCATGATACAAAATCTTCTTCTTCAAATGAGCCTTAAAGGGAACTTAGAATACTTCGTCCATTGTGGTTTGTACATATATATATATATATAACCTATGGGCTGGCTGGACTTTTGTTTTGAAGAATGAAACATTAGTTAGGATAACGAAGACAAAGCCTTCCAACATAATTTATTAAAACATTATTCGATATTACCATCAACAACAAAGTGTGGCTTCTCACCTCAGGTCCCCTAGGGCTCTTTTAATTAATTGTCCTTGTATATACTATCTCAACATATATAAGAGAAAGACTGATCAAAAACTTATCTACAAAGCCTTTTTATATATGCTATCATTAAAGATGAATACTATTTTAAGAAGAATACTAAAATTGCCTTACAATGCAAACTTTCCACCTAAGGATTAAGTCCATCACATCATACCACCAACCTCCAATCTATATTACTAAATAACTATTTATATTTAGAATGAATTTATTGTATTTAAAACAATTATTAAGCTATTTTAGGTTGAGTGTCATTGAATAAGATTTGGTGAGAGAAGTTATGATGAAAAATGCTATGAAAATTCAAGATCGTTTAACAATGTCATGATTATGCAAAATCAAAACCCTTTTTATATTGTCCAAAGCCATGTAAAATCAAAACTCTCATCAATGTGTACAATTAGTCAAGGTATTCTTCTTCACGATACACCCACGGAATTATCATAATTATTTCAGCAACATAAATAACTAAAGTAAAAATCAATGAGATTATTAGAGTGATATTATCTAGTAAATAACACTTGAAATGACATAATAGATTTCACTCAAAATGCAAACATTCATCAAAACAAATATGATTGTGTTTTAACTCCTTGTTGGTATTTATCTAGTAAAAACCTTCTACTAGAAAAAATATTCAATTAGTAATGGGTGTAACAAAGTTCAATTGGATAACTTTCAAATAAGATCCAAAGCTGCGTTAATGGTAATTCACATATTGTGGTTATTTAAAACATCTACTCCTTGAATTGGAGCATTAAAAATGTTAGTGCCAGACAATGATATCCATGTGGTGTCTATTTACATAGGGTAATTAGGTAACACAAAATCAACTATGGATAGCAATAGGCATCAGGAAAAACCCTATGGGCTTGGGCTCATACTTTCAAGTAGGTAAACATCAAATACAGAAGTTCTAGTTGTAGAATAGCATTAGCTAAATAAACAAAATCAATCAATAGAAATGAAAATAAATTGTTAGAATAATATGGAAAACTATATAAATACATATAATAACTATTTAAAATAAAAAAAGAAAAAAGAAGTTTTATCACTAATTTTCTTTAGGCACTTTTATTGAAATAGGATGAATGCTTTTATTAAAATGCAACTTCCGATTATAACATAGCATTTTGATTGGGGCGAAATGACAAATTTGATATTTTTCATTATTAATTATATTTGTTTTAATTTTTTTTTGCTAAAATTTGTAAAAGGTGTAATCCGTTATTTCATAAGGTATGAATATTAAAATGAGATATTTGATTTTCTTAAAGAAATGCATAATTTGTTTTTCTAGTGTATATTAGAAATCCATGAATTAATGAAAAATAAAATAAATTATGTTTTGGTGCACTATTTAAAGCTAAATTAAAGCATTATATATATATATATAAGCAAGTATATATACACACACACATACATATAAACTTGTTAATATAGATTTCTATATATATTTTATCAAAATTGTTTTTTTATATAGTTTATGTATAATTGGCTTATATATATATAAATATAACATCTATATATGCAAATGTATATATATAACCTATGTTGAAATATATATATAGTATATTATTAATATATATATAGACATAACTTATGTTTTATATATATGTAACATATGCATATATATATATATAATGTGTATATATAAATATATATTAATGAATATATACATATGTTTATATATATAATGCTTATATATAACATATGTTTATAAATATTTATTGATATATATTATCATATGCGTTAGAATTATCAAATTCAAAGACCATAACAAGAAATTTTTATACGTTTACTTTTTTAAAGCTTCATTGAGACATGCAATCACATAAGGTCTGCCATCATCTTTTTATCTCACTTCAATGTTTCTAGTGATTCTATTTTGTTGGGTTGTTCTTTTCCCTTAGCCACTTGAATCCTAAATATCCATAGTTTATAAGATTTAAAATTGTTTGTTTTTATATGGTGATATTTTTGGTATGTTTTAGACCATTATTTGAGCTTAGAAGAGGTTGAAAGTACAATCAAAACTAAAAAGCATTAAAATCATTATAAAAATGAAGTTTTAGGTACTCGCATAAATTCGTTAAATACCACAAACCTAGTTTATACAATAAGCTGAAGGAATTACTCATTGAATATATCTTGTCCCATGAATTTCAAAAGGACTTACGAAATTTTAAAGTTTGCATCTATGGGAAGATAACTTGTAGTTATTGATGTTGATATAACTTGCCTAGGCAAAAGGATATGGTATTTATTGGAGTTGAGAGTTTTTAATTTATACCAAATACTAAAAGCAATCCAATTACCTAACCCTCCCTCTATTTTTTGAGCTTTTAGAATTTTGTTTTTAGTCAATTGATTGTCAATAAGAATTATAATGGTATTATAAAATGAAAGAAAAAACTCTTATTGCTATATTTTTTTCATTTATTGGATTTAAGTTTCTGTTCATGAATAATGTTTTTGTGTTTTTGTTCGTAAGCTTTCTTCTTCTCTTCTTTCTTGTGTGCTTCTTTTGGTCTTCTTATTGATTTGTTTGTGTAAAAATATGTCCTTATTTGTGCTTCTATTCATTTTTGGCTTCTAATAATTATTCTTTAATATGTTTTTGTACTTTTGTAAGAATATCATTAGTTTTTTATTTTTCTCTATAACCCTTTTTTGAAAACTTTTCCATGACTTCTCCTTTTGTTTTAATTATATCCATGCATCCCAAACACACACACACACTCATAAATATGTGTGTGTGTGTGTGTGTGTGTGTGTGTGTGTGTGTGTGTGTGTGTATAATTATGTGCATACACATATATTTACATATATAGTATACATACATATGTATGTATATATTTATATATAAAAATATATTAACATATATCTAACATACACACACACACACACATATATATATATCAAACATACACATATGTATGTTTGTATTTATGTATTTATACAACATACACATATACACAACCATATATATACATTATATATATATATATATATATCTATACTTATACACACACACACACACACACACACACACACACACACACACACACACACATATATATATATATATATATATATAAATATATAAGATATATATGCTTAACAAATATCTTTCTCTTAGATTTTCCTTTAAATGATCTTTAAGTTATTACAAGTCGGCTTTAATCTTCTATATGTAATAATTTCATTTTTACCCAAAAAAATATTCAAATAAAGTTAATTTTTAAAATAAAATAAATATTACTAAAGTATGATTATATATATATATATATATATAATAAGAATTCTTCTCATTGTTTTTTTAAAATAGGTAATAAAGATAAAAAAACTCTACTTTCATGGAGTTATCAATGACTAAAATGTGAAATTTTGATAGTTATAATCTATTATCCAATTTTGATATTCCATTCCTAACGATGAACCTCAAAATTTTAAACCTTAATTCGTCATTGAAATTATATTTATTGGATTCCACTGCCGAGCAGTATCGATCAAATCTTACTTTTTAGAACCTAAAATTTTGTAAATTTTACAAGTTCTATCAAAATTCTCCATCAACTAAACTACTAAAAGTTTTACCTATTTTTCTCTTTCCCAATCCTTCTCTAAATTAATCCATCCAATAACTCTAAAATTAAAATACCATAATTTAAGATCCAAGTTATTATAAATGCATTTGTTCAATATTTTTTTATAATTTATGAAGCAATCTTTATACCATTCATCATAAATGTTAAGATCATCCTCATCCATAAAGACATCTATACTTGATTATACCAATTTTTAAAAGCAATTAGAATACCTTTGGAAAATTGTTCAAGTAATGCATAAACTGATTAACATATACCAGCAAGCATAAGTTACAAAAAGCGAAGCAGATTTATCATATATTTCACTAGGCTAGGTAAAAATAATGTATATATCAAAACAATTTTCACATGATGAGTCTTGCATGATCAGGTATTACCTAATGTGTACAACTATAACATAATGGTTTAGGGTCATCCACTAGTATGAACTTTCTTGGTGTTGATGAAAGAAGAGTAAGATATTGTAGAATTGATTTGGATATAAAGGAAAAGTTAAATTTGTAGTACTACATTGAACTAGTTGGACACTTGAATTACGAAGATAAAAGTTGGTGGAATTCCTAAGAGTTGAAATTTAGAAGACACTAATTACATGGCTAATCAAGGTTATAAAGTTTTATATTTGTACAGAAATGTGATTCTTATACTAATTGAATGAATCTTATAAAATAACTCCACAATTCACACTCTCTAACAAATATATTGCTATAATCTATAATTTATATATTATCCTTTTTTTATAAGTAATAAAGCACAATAAAATTTTGTTCAAACTATTCTATTTTTAGATTACAACATATTTCACATAATAAAAATTAAATCTTAGTTTTGATTTTTTTCATGATCATCCCGGTGTCACAATATTTTCCTATATATTATCTTCTATTTTTTGTTTCCAGATGTAATAAATTATTGCTGCAAATGTGGATTTCCTTTGAATGTTCCTTGGAGACCCAAATAAAAATTCTATTTTCATCATTTTTAAGATGTTAGAAATTGAATCTTTTACATATTTGGTCTGCATCTAGCAACAAATTTCTTGCCATAATATATTCTATTTACATCTTTGCAAAAAGAACATTAAAAAAAGATGATTAAAGATTCGCAATCAAAATTTTGAGGGATTGAGGTTGAGAATAGTTGATCTTTGGTTCTTAATCTGCCCATTTTTGCTATCCAAAGATAAATAGCATGTTTTTGGATGTAAATTTTGAACCAAATTATTATAGAATTTATATATCATCCTTGATTTAGCTAACCATAGGTTATATATGTCATTTTTTAAAAAATGATATATCTAATGATAATTATCCATTATATATTAATCGAATATCGAATAACATATATTTAAGAAAATCTAATAGAAAAATTTGTGTAAATCATTAGTAATTGGAAATGAAACCCAAAAAGTACACAATGTTTATCACTCGATAATTAAATTTTCTAGTTACACTAATATATCTTTTATTACACCTCACAAAAGTTTCATTAAATGAATTGTGAAAGAAAGTGTGACACTTGTGGGTTTAAATTCTTTAACTCCAAATTGAGTATAAAGTGAATAAATGAAAAGGTTTTTGCTTACTTCCAAATCTAATATTGATTATAAAATGAATAAGTCATGAAGTTTTCTTAATAGAATTGCTCAGATAACTCTGATTCATTTATTTTACAAAAAATTTGGACTCAATTATAATAATAATTTGATTGGTCAAGAATGTCAATTTGCTAATTTTAAGTCTCATTTTCACCATATACAAAATGGCATATGATTAATTGAGAACTATAATACTCTTAAACCACCTTACTAATATGAGGGGAAAATTTTTGAAACTTCAATAGTTACACATGCACATGTTTTGTTCGTTGAACTTCAACATACATAATTATAATGAGTGATGTTTATGCACCATACATATTGAATTTGTGTTAAGTAAAAAATATTTAATTCAAGCAATTAGAGATATAAAATAAAAATTTTAGGATTTAACTAAAGCAATTAAAGATAAAATAATGTGATAAATTTGAGTCAAGTAAAAATGGATGACACTATAATTAATGAATTTATTTAAATTATTTTTAATTATATTAATAAACATTTCCTCATAAACTAGACTTTAAATTTAACATGCAATTTTTTAATTCTAACATGCTTTAAACGTCTATATCATTATTACATATATTCTCATGTTAATTTAATAAAAAGAATATATACTACAACAAGAATTCGATAAATTTTGCAGGGTAAATAATATTTTCATATATTACTTACAAATCAATAATCTTAATATTTTTAAAATTAAAATTATTTAACAAACAACATTTTTAACTCTAATCTACTGTACTTAATCTTTTCAGAATTAATATTAGCTTTGTATTTTTTTAATAATATTAATAAAAAAATGTGTTTATTATAAATTTAGAAGCCAAAAGTAGAGCATTACTCTTGACCTTAAAATATGAGTTTTTAGGTCATGTAATGCTTTACCTAAGCAATATTCATTTTTTCTACTATTCCCAATATTCATTCAAATATTGGGAATAACTTCATTCCCAATTTTTTATTTATAATTCATAATATAAAATTCTCAAATTACTCATAATATTTAGTGAGTGTTTCAAATTCTTCGAGAGGCCCTTAGTGCTTAGTCATATAGTGTTCACCTTCATTGACACATTTACCCACTTAGAACACCTATCATCATCTTTACCTTCAATTTGTAATGAAGGTTGTTTTGATGGTGAAACATTAATATTATACCAATATTTTCTATAATCATACAAAGTAAATAATGAGCAAAATACCTTTTCTAGTATCTTTAAAATGAGGGCACCTTGCACTTGCAATAGCTAAGCCACTAATAGCATAATTGAATACAAGATGGTAGAAAAGAAATCATAAAAAAATGTGATCAGGGTGTTGAAAAATGACACAATCAGAAAATTACTTCTATATAGAACATGTCTAGTGAACCCAACAGCCTATATAATATCCATAAAACTAAAATTTTCAGATAGACGCTACCTCTTTTAGAGCATCTTGGTTCAAGAAGAGCTCGTACTCCTCTATTTCCTCATTTAGCACCTTTGCCATCTTGGTGAAAAAAAAAATTCCTCTTCTTCAATAATAGAATACATCAAAATCATCAAAAATATCAAAATGACTCATATAACCATATTTCAAAATGGTTCAAAAATATAATAATACAGATAATAAAATGAAGTTAAAACCTATATTTTGGAGAAACCCCCTACCTCATACTTGTTTATTAATTGTTGAAGGTGATTTAAATAAAATAATGACTATCAAATGTGCTATGTAAGTTATGATTACAAGAGGTATTATTAATAGAAACTTGAGACCACTATCAAAGGTGTCTAACTGTCTCTCCTTGATTATGCCATACTCTAATTCCAATTCCTCTACTTTAAATTCTTCTTCTGTAATCTCTTTATTAATATTACCAAAATGATTCTTGTTCCATATACTTAAACTAGCCTTCAGTCTTCTTAACTTATTGCTAAAACTTGCAATGGGTTCCCAACAACTGATTCCAACCATGTGTTCGTGTCTACATTATTAAAATCTCCATTTTAACCCACATGTTTTGAAATTTAAAGTGATATTCTTTTTTTAAGTTGTTTTTAAAAGTTAAAAGTAAGGGATTATGATCTGAACAAGTTTTAATTAGATGCCTCACTACAGTGGATTCCATAATTTTTACCATTTTGGATTATATAATACCTAATCTAATTTTACCCATATTGTACCATTTTTTCTTCTAGTTATTACACCATGTTTATTTTGAAACAACTGGATCTACTTCTATTAAATTTGCATTAGATATGGTTTCATTAAACTACAACATAGGTCATGAGTTCGGGGCCCTTCCCCTTGCTTTTTTTCGAACTTCTTATTACATTAAAATCTCCTCCAATTATTTAGGCAAATAGAAAGATAGGTAGATAAACAAATAGATAGATAGATAGAAAGATATATAGATAGACATTTAGATAGATAGATATATAGACAAATAGACAGATAGATAGATAGATAGATAGACAAATAGACATATAGATAATAGACAGATTGAAAGTTAGACAAGTGGCTAGATAGACAGATAGACATATAGATAATAGACAGATTGAAAGTTAGACAAGTGGCTAGATAGACAGATAGATATATAAATAGATAGATAGAGAAAAGATAGATAGACAAATAGATAGATAGATAGATATATAGAGAGAAAGATAAACAGATAGAAAGATATATAGATAGACAAAAAGATAAATAGACAAATAACCATATAGTTAGATAGTTAGATAAATAGATAATCATATAGCCAAATAGCCATATAGATAGATAAACAGATTAAAAGATAGACATAAATACTTATAGACAGATAAGCAGATAGACGGATAGACAAATAGACAAATAAGTAGATTGATAGATATATAGATAGATAGACAGATAGAAAATAGATAGATACATACATACATAGATAGACAGAGTGATAGATAGACAGATAGAAAGATAGAAAGATAGATGCATAGATAGATAGATAGATATTCAGACAAATAGATAGATAGATAGATAGAAACATAGATAGATAGATAGGTAGATAGACAGATAGTTAGACAAATAGTTAGACAGATTGACACATAGACAGATAGACTAATAGATAGATAGATTGATTGATTGATTGATTGAAAGATAGATAGATAGACAGATTGATTGATAGATAGATAGATATAGAAAAAATAGAAAAATAGATAGATAGACAGATAGACAAGTAGATAGATAGATAGATAGATAGACAGGTAGAAATATAGATAGATATACATATAGACAAAAGATAAATAAACATATAGATAGATAGACAGATAGAAAGATAGATAGATAGGTAGATAGACAAATAGGTAGAATGGTATAAAGGTAGAAATGCAGATAGCCATATAGGCAAATAGAAATATATGCAGATAAACAGATAGAAAGATATATTGAAAGATAGATAGATAAATAGACAAATAGATATACATATAGATAAATAGATAGATAGGTAGACAGATAGACAGATAGACAGATAGATAGATAGATAGATAAATAGCTAAATAAATAGGTAGATAGATATATAAATTGATAGAGTGATAATAGACAAAAGACATTTTGACAAATAGACAGATAGACAGATACATAGAAAGATAGATAGGCAGATAGACAGATAGATAGATAGATAGATAGATAGATATATAGATATATAGATAGAGAGATAGAGAGACAGATAGAAATAAAGATAGATAAATAGGTAGATAGATATATAGATAGATAGATTACCAAATAGCCAAATAGTAAGAGAGATAATCATATACCTAGAAAGCTTTATTGATAGCTAGATAGAATAACAGATAGTCATATAAAATTATAAATAGATTGGTAGATAGACAAATTGACAAATAAACAAATAGATAGATAGATAGATAAACAGATATAGAGATAGATAAATAGATATATAGATAGATAATTAGATAGATAGACAGATAGACAAATACACAGATAGATAAATATTTTGATAAATAGATAAAAAGATAGACATATAGACCAATTGACAAATAGTCAAATAGATTGATAAATATAAGACAAATAGACTAATAGGCTGATAGACATATAGACAGATATATAAATAGATAAAGAGATAGATAGAAAATAGATAGATATACATATAGACAATGTGAAATCCTGAACAAAAAAATGAATTTATAAATAACATGATTTGGTTCCTGGGAAAGAATGGGCAAAATGGTAATTTTACAATACAAAAAAAAATGAACTGAAAATTTTAGAACCATGATGATAAAATGAATGTCATTATTGAATTTGTTTTCAAAAATATATCTACGGTGTCAAATTTCATTAATTTCTTAGAAAGTTAGAATTTATTTATTTTTTTAATTATTTAAATAATTATTAGAATATTTCTAAAAAAAATTAAACGTAACCTAAATACGTCTCCACGACGTTTGCACGTGGTTGTGCATGTGTAGTCTAGGCATCAAACATTAAAAAAATAAATAATAATAATTATAAGTTTTTTATATTATTAAAAAAAAGAAAAAAATGTTAGGAATCCTGAAAACAAGAGAACATTGATAAAAATAAAAACAATGCTTTGGCGGCGGGGGGATAGAGAAACAGTATAGAAGAAAAATTAATAAAAGATCCTTTGATTTTTTTGATCATAAATGATTATTCTAGAGTCTAAATAGAATAGTATAAGAACTAAAGTTACTCTACATGATGAGATCTTCAATTTGATATCAAATTTATAATGTTTCCGTGAAATTTTCTGTAAGGTAGTATTTTTCTCTTATCAGAATTTCTTTCTATTTAAAGGTCATAAATATTCATATTTTATATTTCAATTCAAATTTTTAGAAATGTCATTTGAAATGGTTAGTTGATAAAAAGTTTATGGGGTTCGTTTAGTAAAATTTATTGCAGGTGAATTGGGTTTTGATTGTTATATCTATGTCTGAAACGTCGTTTAAACGTGAATGATATAATTGCATTTCATATGCATAGGAACATTCCATATACATGGATGGGTGCATTATATATATATATATATATATATATATATATATATAAAGGTATATAGATTCTATTTGTTGAACTCGAATGGGACAACGTCCAGATTGAGTTGCACAATATTTTTTATAGCATGGCTATTATAAATTTGCGTGCTCATATTCGGGCAACTGTTTAGGCTGAGTTATGTGGTAGTTTTTGAAAAATATACAAGGAAAAAAATATTTTCTCGGAGAAATGTCTAATATGTATTTCAGAGGAAGTTCATATTTCTCGGAGTAAATCCAAGAAAATCATATTTTATTTGGAGAAATCTCCAATATGTTTTTCGGATGATGTCCATATTTTTTGGAATAATTCCAAAAAATATAAATATTTCTATAGATATATATACATATCTACATATATATCTATATATATAATATGTAACACTTGGCTTTGGCATGTGTGAGGGAGTCGATGGGACTTAGTAATATGGGTATATAAACTTTTCATCCATAATTGCATTCATATAAACATTATACTTGAATATGCGTTGATATATATGCATGATTTTTTATGTGCACTTAGGTAGAGAGTAACTCTATAGAAGTTTATCTCTACTGAGCTTTGCTCAATTCATTTCGGGATCCTTTTTCAGGTACAGGTCAAGGGCAGATGACAGATCCACATAGCGGATCACACATGTGAAGGGAAGTCAGTTGTAGCTTAAATAATATGTTGTGTTTTTTATTCTGCTAAGAAAATAAAATGGGAAAAAATGTCTAGAATATTTGAAAAAATTTTATTTTATTGCACATTGTATTGTGTGATGGAATGAATGGGACCCCCTAGGGATGGGGTGTCACAAATAGATTGACAGATAGATAGAGAGACAAATAAACAGATAGACAGATAGATAGTAGACATATACACAAATAGATATATAGATAGATAGACATAAAGATAGAAAGATAAAAAAATAGAGATAGATAGGTAGGTAGGTAGGTAGACAGATAAATAGATACTAGAAGAAAATGAGCATTTAGCTAGGAAATTTTAGCTAGAGATAAATCCCTAGATAAAGTGCTAGAAATTAGCTAGGGAATAGCAAGGGATTTATGAGCCCCCACCGAATTAAAAATTTTCAACTGATTAGCAACTGATTAGCGACGGATTAGTGACAGAGTATTTTTCATAAATTCTGCATAAGAAAAGTGGAGAATTTAGCAATGGATTAGCAATAGAATATTTTTTTAAATTTCGCTCAAGAAAGGTAAGGAATTTAGCGATGAAGCTTCCCTAGCTGATAAAATCTATAAATTAGCAATGGATTTAGCGATGAAATTTCCCTAGCTAATTACATCCGAAACATATTGATAGATTTCAGCTATGGAATTCCCTAGCTAATTACATTTGGAACATAGTGATGGATTTTAGCGATGAAAAATCCCATGCTAATTATATCCGGAAATATAGCGACAGATTTTAGTGACGGAACTGCTCTAGCTAATTAAATCCGAAATATATCGATGAATTTAGCAATGGAACTTGCCTAGATAATTAAATCATGAACATAGGGATGGATTTAGCGTCGTAATTTCACTAGCCAATATTTAATTATTTATTTTTTTAATTTATTATTAGTTTTAATATTTTATTTAATTTTATTTATTAAATGAATGTTAATGGTCTATAGATGAGCTATCCTTGAAAGAAAAATTCTCTTCGTAAAATTATATAAAAAGAATATTATAAATAAATAATTTAAAAAATATAAAAATATAAAAAACAATTATATTAATAATGACTAAAATAACTATTTTTATGATGTCTTAATTTTTAAAAAAATTATACAAAATATTTTTCTAAAATTGTTATTTAAGAAACTTAATAATTTGTATTAAAGTAATATTAAATAATTAATTCAATATGTATAATTTTTTTTGATTTCTTAGACATTAAATTAACATACATTAAAATTTCTACTAATATAACTATAAAATAATTCATTGTATGATAAAATATGAAATTATTTTCAAATATACTTGAATTGACGAATAATTAAACTAGTAAATATTAATTTTATTATAACTATATAAAAAATTTTATGATTATAGTAAACTTTTAAAAAAATAATTAATACAAAATTTGAAAATATTTATTTATAATAAAAATATAAATTTTTTTATTAAATTTAAAAGAAAAAAAATTAATATTTAAAAATAAATAAATAGATATTTTCTCCTACTAAAATTTATAAGAATTAAACAATTGAGTATGATTTTTACTATTAGCTTTGAATATTCAGTCTTTATTAAAATAAAAAATATAACTCTTTTTAAGTATCTTCTCACTTTAAGTAATTTTTAGAATTTTAAAAATTATAAATGATATCAAATAATATGAAAATTTATGCCTTTAAAATTATTTCATATTATCTTCATAAATATTAATATGAATTCTTAAAAATTTATAACTATAATATATATATATATATATATATATATATATATATATATATATTAATATAAAGAGTGTTTTATAACATTTAGGAGTGTGGCTAAAAGACCAATCAACTTTTCATGTATGTCTAGCTATATGAATTTTGTAAATTTTGTAGCCATTTGATTTTTGTTTCTAGTTATAAAGCTAAGCATCTATTTTTTGAAGTTGTTTATATAATTATTGTTTAATTAATTTTATAATAAAAAATTGCAAGTCATTTGTTTTTCATGTGTACCTTGCTACACTCACATGAACTTTGTTGAAAATATTTTAATAATAAATAAAAAATGAGTCATTTTAATTATTTATTGTTTAATTAGCTATATATACATATATGTAAATCTATATATATGTAATAAATAAATATGTATAAAAATATATAACTAAATGTAAATCCTAAAATTAATTGAAAATTAGTCTTTATGTATAAAAAAATGAATTGAAAAAAATGAGTCATTATGTATATTTTTAAGGAGTCTTTATGAATTGAAAATGATTTATCATCAATTGAAAAAGATTTATCAGAAAAAATGTAAATTTTTTCTGAATTTAAAAAATTGAAAAAAATGTATATTTTTAAGGAGTCAGAAAAAATGTATATTTATCAGAAAAAATGTATATTTTTAAGGAGTCACATGAGTCTTTATGAATTGAAAAAAAATGTAAATTTTAAAAATATATAAGAAAAAGATTTATCATCAATTCAACTCTAACATATATGTATAAATAAATGAATTGAAAAAGGAGTCTTTATTTAAATATAATTATTTATTGTTTATTTAGTTATATTTAGTTGATTTTTTATACATATATGTATAAAAAATTGAAGTTTACAAATATATAGATTTTAACTCTAACATACGCCAAAGAGCATCTCAAAAAAAATTGATGTCTGCTTCTGTATTTTACCTCGCATTTACTATAAATTTTTGCAAGACTCCAACTCCAACGGGCTTCGATTTTTGAGGGGGCCTCTAGAAGACACAACTTCTCTCTCTGCAATGTGCATGGTAGTGATGCCGATCTATATGAAATTTATCAGAACATGGGCACCTTTTACCTGTGAGTCATTCCATTAATTTGATTTTAATCATGTAATGCAATTCAAATAGACTCATGTTATTTGCTCAACAATAATCTAACGCGACAAAAAATAATGCGCACTAATCTTTCCATGCTAGTGTCTGTGATTCCATCTCCATCTCTCTCATCAGTTTGAAGAACTATAGTTGGGTATCAAACGAAAAGTAAGCCCTATTGCTTTGTTTCTGGATGGTTTTTATTTTTTTGATATATATTGTTCATATATATATACACACACTGTATGAATATAGGTATATTATATATATATATGTATATATATAAATTATATATATAAATAAATATGCACACACAAACACAATATATATAGATATACACATGCACACAATATATATATATATATTTATTTATTTATTTATTTATTTATTTATTTATATTTATATTTATAAAAGTATGTATGCATATATATTGTATATATAGTACATATATGATTTATTATATGTATAATATAAAAATAAGAAAATAAAAATAAAATAATATTTTTGATTTTTAGAAAAATGCAAGTTGGATTTCTATTTAATATAACCCATAGTGTATACATATATACATATACTTACAACATATATATAGTATATAAACAATATATAGATAGAACATACAGACATACATACATACATACATATATATATATATATATATATATATATATATATATATATATATATATATATAATTAAAAATAAGAAATATAAATTATAAAATATTTTTTATTTTTATAAAAATGCAAGTTGGATTCTTATCGATCTAACCCATTACCCATAGTATTTCTTTTATATTTCTTTAGAAGAGGGTTGCCAGTATTTTTATAGATACATACATACATACGTACATATATATTACGCCAAATGGTAGAATCAGGTTGATTATTGTCAATATACCAAGATATTATTATTTTTTCAATTTGTTGTATGAAATATCAATTTTTTCTTAATTTTATAAAAAAATATAATTTTTATTTGGGATATATAAACGTAATTTTTTTTATATTTGTTGTGACAATATTGTTAGTACAAGTATCTTACTTTCTTCAACCCCACACCCTCAAAATTTATAAATGAGCCAAAAGATAATATGTGCTAGGTTTGAGTTGGACAAAAAAAATTGTTAAACTTAGTACCTCTAAACATTAATTATTCATTTTCCCAAACCAAGTATAAATTTTCCATTTAATATTACCCAATTGATTTGTAACATTTGCACTTCATATATATATATTTTAAAAAACATTCTCTTTGTAAAACACAACTCTTACAAAATGTATATGCACTTTATATTCATTTTTACACATAATTACCCCTTAAAAATATGAGAATCACACACACATACACACATGAATGCATGTAAGTAAGCATATATATATCCATATTTCCTTCCATCAAAAGATCTGCCTAAGTGAATTGAGTTTTATTTTCAAGTTGCAAAACATTCATAATAAACACATGCACGCACACGCACACACACACAAACACACTTACACCACAAGTGTATGTGATGAATTGTTTTTTTTTTCTTCGTAGTAAAAAAAGATGACATAAAATGAACCTAATTTTTTAATAGCAATTTTTCAATGTTTTTGTTGAGGAAGAATTGAGGGATAAGTTTTAGAAGAACAAGAAAAATAAAAAAAAAGCAAAAACAAAACATTACAATGTTACAAAGATAATCAAATATCATTTAAATTTATGGAACACAAAAATATCAATGCCAAAAATTATAACATATGGTTTATAAAGAAAATCGGTTAAAGTTATAGCACATGTTATAATCACAATGATAAGAGCTAAGTGCTAACAACGTCAGGTCTGGCATTTGTGGTAACCAGTGGGTCATGAATCAAAGCATAGTTCTGGTGCATGCCATGCCGAGCCAGCCACTACTGATCTGGGTCATGCTCGGGCCGCCCGACCCATTTGACACCCATATTCCAAGCTAGCCTAGAATGAACTTGGGCTAGTCTAGAATGAACTTGAGCTAGTCTAGAATGAACCTGAGCCAACTCCAAATGGATCAGGCTAGCCTATAATGAACCCTAACTAGTCTAGAAGTAATTCATGCAGTCATGCTAGCCTAAAATGAATACATGTTAGATTGAAAAGAATTTAGGTTAGCTTCATGCATTGTGTGCAAGCATTTCAAGGTTTGTCTTGACATGATCCTGGCAGCCGATAAGCCTTACCAGGTTGCCATTTTCAGAGCCATGTAATGCTAGGCATGACATAGTGGCAAGACTAAGCCTAAAAAATATGACATCCCACTTGGCATGGCCTGTTGGATATCTCTATGTAGATTATTTCTAACTATGGGAGGCCACAAATGAAATAAAAATTCCTATGATGACAATTTTATCAAGTTGAGAGAAAATTATTTTAATAATCAATATAAAATATATGAGTAAGCCTACTGACAATACATCTTATCTTATGATAATATATCTCCTCTTCTAGATATGTTTTCACAATGAACACCCAACTATGGCATAACTTACAAAGGCAATCATATGACATGATATCATCTTTAATGAGATAATATTTGAGAATGGGACATGAGTATCACGGTACAAAAATACCTATACAATAAGATGTTGGGTAGAAATCTTCAATTTATTTTGAAGAGTGATTAGAAGACTAATATCATAGGAATTGGCGATCAGAACACATGGCTGCATGAGAGACTTTTTGATGCTCTGAACATACTATGCATGTCCCTTCTCAATACAAACTCTATGTTTCGTACAATCAAGTCTTGTAGAGTCTAATTCATCATGAGCCAAAATTGGAGTAGACTCAAGGATTACCAAGTTCTATGGACTCGAGAGATATTTACTTTCTTGTTAAACTTCACTCTCTCTAAAGTTAACTTGATCTGTACTTATTGGTCAATATGATGATTTCACATTAATATTATCATAAAGTGAACTAAATTCAATTGTAACCGATGAGTGATCGTCTCTTCTCTTTGGAGGCTCAAGAAAGACTGAAAATTAATTTACTCACATATATCAATTGGACACTTTTTCTAGGCTCGTTAAAAAATGAGATTAACTTAAAAAAAATATCAATATTTACTAAGACTCAATCAAAAAAATATCAATATTTACTAAGACTCGATCAGATTCTGGTTAAAAATACTAGCATACTTTTTTGATACTAGATTAACCAAGAAAATTATATCTCAAAGTACTAGGTATTACCTTATCTTGTCATAGGAAAGAAAGATGAACAAAACAAGCACAGCAAAATACTTCGAGAGATATTAATATAATTTCTTTTTCTAAAATAAATGATTTAAAAAATCATATTATAAGAAATGAAAAAAAATATATTCAATCGATAAAATAGATTTGATTAAAACATTTCTGGAAGAGTATTTTAAAATACTTCGATTAAAAATCTGAGTTGTCTCAACCAAATATCTATTCATCCTTTTAAAAATCTCATTCCATAATGATGTGTCGGTATATGAAGTATGGCATATAACCTCAATATTCATACATAAAGTATGAAAACTATCTGATACATTATTACTTCTACTATTTTTTTTTATATTTTCATAAAGATGAGTTCATATCTTTTAATGAAATGACTAATAATAAAAAAATATATAATTTTTAATAAAAAAAAATATAATTTAAAATTAAAAAAAATAAGTAAAAACTATATAATAATCAATCAGTATGATAAAATATCCTAACTTCTTTTAAATTTTATCACTAGTGAGCTTTCATTTTTTATCTAAATGTATCAGATCAAATGAATCTTTACTCACACAGATTCGATGGACAAAAAAATATCTTACTAAATATTTCTAAGAGAGATCTAATACTTTACATGAGTAAATATCCTAAAAATAATCAAAATCGACATTATTTATTTAATATATATTTATTATAAAAGTTATTATAGTTTCTATTTATTTATAGTTTTAGAAATTTTTTTTAATTAATTGTTTATTTTATTACATATGAGAATACTCGACATATGAGCTCTCCCAATTCATATTTCCCATTATATAAGGATACATCAATGTACATTATTTTTCATGAGTAGTATTGATATTTTGAATTTATTTTCATAATGTTATTAGAGCTAGTACCTTAGAGAGCATAAATACTATGATTTGTAGAGAGATAAGTGCATGTAGATAGTAATGTCACAATCGCAGATGCACGGTGTGTAGCATTTTATGCCTGTTCAATACTTCTTTCCATCACTTGGCCATTTCTTGAGATGTATGTCGATGCCAACTACATCAATGTAGATGGTGCAAAGTTCAATGTGTAACAATGTGTGCAATTTCATGCACATATTTACATATTCATGCGCAAGTGTGTGACAGTGTATCCGCAAGTGTGTGACAATGCATCCACAAGTGTGTGACAGTGTATCTGCAAGTGTGTGACAATGTGTGCACAAGTGTGTGATAGTGTATGATAGTGTGTGCACAAGTATGTGACGGTGTGTGTAAGTGTGTATGTATTCTTCAATCATTTTTGACTGTGTGTCCTTTCAAATTTTGAATCATATAAAAATTATTTAGCATGTTTTCTAGAGATTCGAAAATTAATTATTTTATTTATTTTTCTTGATTATTTTATTATATAAAATAGTACAAGTATTTTTCATTAATGTCTAGGATAATATTAGAGAGTGATAAAATATTTATAAAGCAAAGCTCATTTTTTTATGAATTCGAGAAGAATAATAATCTAAATATATAATTAGACTCGTTATTCTTCCTCATTCCCCTATAACCCCACTTAAATTTCTAGTTATAAGAGACTAGAGAGGATCACCACCAACTACATAAGAACTTACTGGTTCAAATTATGATTACCCTTTAATGAGTATGAGATCATTATTTGCTCTGACAAATATAAATCATATCAACTCTGAATAAAGTGAGATTTCCATGGAGAGGTAACTTACCTTGAGTCCAAATATAACAATAAATAGTCTAGAAATTTACTATAGTTCCTAGTCACAATGAGTTGAAAACTAGATAATTTACGACCCATTATTTAGAATTTATACTAAGAAAAAGAAATGTTTGCATCATGTAGGAATTATTTCTATTTTACTTTATATCATACACTACAAGAAAAATCCCATATAGCTAGGGATAATTCCCTAGATAAATCGGCAATTTCCATTGCTAAATGGGATATAGCGATGGATTACAGATGGATCAATTTTCTATCTAAAGTGTTTCTTGCTAAATTTTAGCGATGGAAGTGTCCCTAGCTAAAAAGTTAGCGACGGAAAAATGCCTTGTTAAAAAAGAAAAATTTTGTCGCTAAATTAGCAAGATAAACGAGATATTCCATTGATAAACAAAAATAACGATAGATGATTCCCTAGCTAAAATGCTAGTCTATAAATTTTAGTGACGAATATAGTCCCTAACAAATAAATTTAGCTACGGAATATTCATCACTAATTTTAATATTTCCCTAGCTAAATTAGCTAGGAAAAATTCCATAGCTAATTTAGCAAGAGATTTTTCCCTTGCGAATTTATCAAAAGGATTTTTCCTAGCCATTTTATTTTCAAAAATAATATCAGAATTTAAAATTTTTTAATTAAATAATTTAATATTTGTATATCAAATTGAATACAAATTGAAACTATAAATAATTTATAATAAATAATAAATAAAATCATTTAAAATCATTATGTAAATTCAATATTCTACATAATTGAAACAAAAAAATAACAAACTTTAATTTGATCTTTTTCATCAATGTATCTATCGATAGTGCATAAAGTATAATATATCAATTCATTGACGTTGCTTTATCTCCCTCTGCTCCTCCGATCATCATATTTTTACTACGAAAAAGCTGTATAAGTTACGGCACGTAATCTCTAGTGAAAAATATCATCACTTATAGAAGCTTTGTATGAGGAACAATGCGGTATCATATCTGTAAGAAAATTAAACAACTCAATCAAAATAACAAAAAAAGTTATGTTTTGATACATATATAATCATGTAGTATATGTAAATATAAACAACAACATTATGTGTACATATAAACTAAGTACAAATATACTCAGTATATATGTACATAAAATACTACTGTATTAAATGTACGTATATACTTACTTTATTCGTATGTATATATCTCATTTGGTGTTGTTGTTGCTGCTCCCGCTACTGCTCCTGCCACTATTGTCATTGCCGATGTCGCTGCCAAAACCATTGCTGCTATCACCGTTGCTGCTACCATCACCGCTGCTACTGAAGCTACTGTCACCGCCTGTGCTACCGTGGTGACCCCCGCTGCTGGTGCTGCCGCTGCATGTCGTGGCTGCCACTGTCACCACTGCTACCACTACTGCCATTGCCACCTCTTCCAATGCTGCCGCTGCTTCTGCTACTTCTTATGCAGTTGCTGCTATCACCGCCACCATCGCCGCTACTTTTAGTACAGTCGCTACTACAACCGCTGCCTCTGCCTCTTATGCCGCCGCTCCTGCTACTTCCGCCGCTGCTGCCGCCGCTGCTGCAACCGCTGAAGCCCCCGCTACTGCCACCACCACCTTTGCCGCCGCTACTTCTTCCGTTGTCGATGCTACCGTCATTGCCACAGCTACTGCTGTTGATAATATGCTCTTACATATCTATAATATGCTAAAACTCTACCCAAAAAATTCGGAGACACACAAACATTTTCACAGATATATAAAAAACAGCTATTATAGACATGAATAATCACAAATTAAAGTTGATTGTCATTCAGCTTTAATTAAAATTTAATTAAATAATTTAATATTTTTATTTAAAATTTATTAAAAACCAAAACTATAAATGAAAATATTAAATTAAAAAAAATTAATTTAATAACTTATTCAAATACAATATTTTAAATAACTAAAAAAAACAAAAATTATATTACATCTTAGTAATCAATGTATCTAGTTACTATGCATAAAGTATAATCTATTAATGCATTAATGTTACTTTCTCTCCCTCTGCTCCTCCAATCACAAACTTTTTGCGGTGAAAAAACTGTCCGAATCACACTACTTCATGTCTGTTGAAAAATCTCTTCACTTATACAATCTTTGTATAGAAAACAATGTGATACCACATCCATAAGAAATTTAAACCACTAAATCTAATCAAAATAAATTAAAAAAAACTATGTTTTGATAAATATATATTACTACAGCAAAATTGTACATATATACTAGCATATCACTCGTACATATATTACTGTAGTATTTGTACATATAAATTGTAGTATTATGCATATATATATACCGAGTATATTTATACTAAGTATATATGTACATAAAATACTACAGAATTATATGTATGGACATACTGACTATATACGTACGTATATACCACATTTGTTGTAGTTCGTGCTACTCACGCTATCATTGCCGTGCCTGCCGTGCTACCGCTGCCACTACGGCTATGGTCGGTGCAGCTTCGGCTGCCACTGCTGCCTCCGCTACCACCGCTACCATTGCTGCCTCCGCTGCCATCGCTACCATTGCTGCCGCTGCTACCACTAATGTCGTTGCTGCCGCCGCTTCCTCCATGGCCTCCACTACAGCTGCTAAAGCTATAGCTCTTGCTGCCACTGCAGCCACTACTAGCACTGATGCTGCCACTGCCACCATTGCTGCTTACTCTGTTGCCTCTGCTTCCTCAGCTATAGCCACTACCATTGCTATTGCTACTGCTGCCGCTGGTGCCGACGCCACCACTGTCGCTGCTGCCACTGCTGCTTCTGGCACCACTGCCACCACTACCGTCATTGCCACCAATGTCACCACTACCGCTGTTACCCCTGATGATAATAGGCTTTTACATACTTATAATAGCATAAAACTCTACCCAAAAATTTTGGAGAAACACAAACATATTCACAGATATATTAAAATAGTTATTATAGACATGAACAAACAAAAATTACAGTTAAATGTAATACACCTTCAACACAAATTTAATTAAATAATTTAATATTTTAAATTTTAATTTAATAAAAATAGATACTATAAATGAAAATTTTAAATTAAAAAAAAATTCATTCAATAACTTATTTTAATACAATATTTTAAATAACTAAAACAAAAAAATAAAAAAATTATATTACATCTTATTAATCAATGTATCTATCGACTGTGCATAAAGTATAATCTATCAATGCATTGATGATGCTTTCTCTCCCACTGCTCCTCCGATCACCAACTTTCCATAGCGAAAATGTTGTCCGAGTCACGGTGCTTCATATTTGTTGAAATATGTTTTCACTTATACAAGCTTCGTATAGGAAATAATGTGGTACCATATCTGTATGAAATTTAAACCATCAAATCAAATCAAACTAAATAAAAAAAACTATTTTGATAAATATATATTGCTGCAATAAATATGTACATATATACTAGCATTTCACTCGTACATATATTACTATAGTATATGTACATATAAACTACAGTATTATGTATACATATATAATGAGTACATATATATACTCAATATATATGTACATAAAATACTATAGTATTATATGTACGGATATACTGACTATATATGTACGTATATACCACATTTGTTGCCGTTGGTACTGCTCCTGCTACCGTTGCCACTCTTGCAGCTGCTGCCGCGGGCATTGCCGTTGACAATGCCACTGTCACTGCCAGTGATGTCACTACTGAGCTACCATTGTTGGTGCTACTGCTACTATTGCCGCAGCTACCAGTGTTGCCCCTGCCATCGCCGCCACTACTGTAGTAGCTGCACTACAACTGCTGCCACTAATTTAGCTACTGCCACTACTACCGCCACTGCTTCATCCATAGCCACCACTACTGCCACCGCTACCGTCACTGCCGGTGCTGCCGCCACTAACACTTTTGCTGCCACCACTACTGCCACCACTGCCACTTTCGTTGCCACCACTGCCATCTCTACCATCTCTGCCACTGTTGAATATCAGTTTTTACATATCTATAATAGGCTAATACTCTACCCAAAAAATTCAGAAAGACAACAACATATTCACAGATATACAAAAATAAATATTATAGACATGAACAAACACAAATTAAAGTTGATTGTCATATAGAATAAACAAAAATCCAAAAGATGTTTAACAATTATGTTTATAGATAAAGAGAGTGCAAAAATAAAATGTTTTTAGAATAATAAAGATAAGATAAGCTAGCCTTCTTTTTGATAAAGATGATATCAATAGATATGGGACCCATGCATTGGAAGGAATGTGGTAATGTATGAATGCTTTGAATCTGGATATTTTCTTCTCTCACATAATGTGTCCTACAATGATTCATAATTTGGTTTATCGGAAAAGCAAAGAACAAAACTAGAATAAAAAAATTGAAACTTGCAAAAAAATATCATAATTATTTGCTACACATAGACAAAAATAAATAACAGTTAAGAAATAATTCTCATACTCAATCATCCTCATAATTTGTAGGAAATGCTAGCCTCTCCTGCGAAGATTCTCAACTGGATCTCGAAATGCTATCTGATGTACTAATGTCCCTAACTGTGACTCCATATAGGACATCTGCTGTTGCATTGCTTTTTTAATTTTTTTAATTTCTTGCATTTCTTCCATCAAATTAGTTATCTACTCATCTTTCTTTTTCATTTTGATCTCTATATCTACAATACATTCATTTGTTTATAATGCTTGTTGTTCGACTGTCTCATCTACCATTGCTGAGACAGATGAATTAGAAGCACAACTACTACAACAAAATGCCACTCCATTTGAGCTGATTCTGTACACTCGCTTCTTCTTTCGACCTCCTATTGTCTCCAAATAAATATGATCGTAGTCAATTGGATGAAGATCCATAGAACCCTCAACTTGTTGATGAGAAGCAGTCACACGTTCCTCCATTAGTCCTAAGATAAAATAGAGATAACAACTATTCTAGATTTTAATAAATAAAATAAATATTTTGCAATCAAAACAATTTTCATAATGTACTGTAGTTTTATAAAGTCTAATTAATATAACAATTTATTATTGCAATCATCTGAGACTTATTGTCAACATAATGACCATCCACTTTCATCACATGCATCTTTTTGAAAATCTCATAAAATTTTGGATCTCGACCTAATTTTCCAGCCTAGAATATGTTTTTATTTAATCATAAAAAAACAAATTATAAAAAAATTTAACAAAATTATTAATACCATGCAGAGATTATAATTATTGGACTATTAGGACAACCACAAAATATAGATATGTTTAGAATTTTAAATTTGTACCAAATCTCGAGCATTCTCAATGCTTGACTTTGAACCTCTAGTGTGTCGATAGATTCTTGTACCTATTCCAGCAACCTCACTTTGTTGATTTTTGCTGGAAATATCTGATTCTTTCTTCACATCTAGCTCCTCCCAATAATTAAGCCACTCGGGCCAGTCTTCCTCGGATATAAAATCAAGCCTTTCTTTCATTTTCTTTAATTTATGGACAAGATCAGAATACTGTTGAGTAGCTTTGATCTCAGATAATGACTTTATATTTCCATCAAATTTGGGTGGCCATGTGCACTGATTCTATAAATAGAAAAATAACAAACGAATTTATATTAAAAACAACAACATAATTATTTACTACTTGAATAATAACAAACATAAAAGTTAAGTAATTAGATAATTATTTTTCAATTCTTTTGTTTTGTTATTTTTACATGAAAGTCATCAAAATATGAATCCTTTGTTGATTCAGACACTATCTTTCAGGAGAAAGCTATAGCAACAACCATTTTCTTGAAAGCCTTTGTAATTATAGTCGAACACTTGTGAGATGAAATAAAACTGTACAAATAAATAGATAACATAGAAAACAAACAAATCTTTACAATATAAAAAAACCACTGATAGTAATATAAAAATTTTTTTAAGTCATTTATACATATTCCTTTTACCTCTCATCCACAATATTAATTTCTAACTTTGCACTAACTGTAGAGGAAGGCACGACATTTGATGATGTCTTTGGTATTGAAAATGAGGGAACAATCGGTGTAAATTGTGGTGTAGAAGATAGAGATGGATCAAGAGTGTGAGCAGAAAGCACAATCAGTGGCAGGCTTACATCTGATAATGGTTATAGTAGAGGTCTCAATGATGGTGATGGTGATAGAAATGATGATGGTGATTGTGATGTTGAAGTCAGGATATGGTGGCTATGAGATGGTACTGATTCTATAACATGATGTAACATACTAGATGAATTTGGTTCATTTCTGTGTCCACATCCACCTCCACCACAGCCACATCCTTTAGGCACCATCTGCTATACAAAATAAAACAAAGAACAAAAAATAAAAATATGATGAACAAGCATGCATTTTCGAATAAAACACAACGATAGATTTCAACAAAAAATAAAATTTCTTTGATAGTTTAAAATTATAATAAAATTATAATAATTTAATTATCAGCATCACTATCATCCTCCAATGATTCTTCTGATATTTTGTCTGATTCCTATAGAAGTTTGAACTCATCTTCTTATAGAAATTGATCATCTTAAATTTCTATTGTGCCGCAATTTGAGTCACATAAATTTTCTGAATCTTCATCTACATTTAAAATCTCAATATTTTCTATGTCATCTTCCTAGAATATTTGTGCAATTTCTAAGTCTACACTTCTTTGTTGTGATGTTAATACTTCAAATTTTGATCGAGCTTTGATCTTGCAAATTGCCCACCAATCTCTCTTTTCACGAGATAAACTCGATATGTAAAATAATATACATGAGTGGCTTGAACTACCATAATAAATGGCTCATTTCGATTATATCTGTGCTTATGGTTAACATCCACTAACTTATAATCCAAATGAATCTTTGTGCCCACATTTGGTGTAGGACCAAACCACTCGCACTTAAATAATACAATCCTATTATTTTTGAGTCCAGGCTACTTCAACTCAATAACTTCTTTAAGTTGACCATAATAATCAATCTCATCTATACTATATCCTATGCCTTTAATGCAAACACCATTATTCAATGTAATTTTAGAAGAACCGTGTCCAATTGTGGGAAATTTATATCCATTAACAAAATACCTAGGATAGGTTGTCACATATCGAAACAGGCCTTTACTTAGATTCTGAATAAAAATATTTAAATCTCCATTTGAATGATCAATTGCATGTGAAATAAATTAAAAAATTGATATTAACAAATAAAATATAATAATAAATTAAATAATTCAAAATTTAAAACTTAATAATTCTCACATAATTTTTGAACCAATTCGCAAATTCAGTTTCTAGGAGATGATTGACAACATTGCTGAAAATTGCTGGTTGCCTATATTTTAACTGCTTAACATAAATACTGCACAAATATAAAAAGAGAGAAAAATGTATATCAATTTTTAATAATTTCTATTAAAGATAAAAATTAAACTATGATTAAATCTGCAACCATTTTGTGTATACATACTCAATGTATGGTGCAACCATTTCAAAATTAAGTAAAACGTAGCTATGGGTTGCTTTGTACTCTTCATCTGTCATACACCTTCTCATTGCTCTTCCAAATGCTCTTCCAAGGTGCTTGAAGATAGATAATTTATCCATAGAATCATCTTCTACCATCACATGACATTCATAATTCCACGGCACATTTCTATTCTTTGTATTGACATGATTATTATAATAATAAGAACAAAATGATGATGCTTCTTCTAGTAAATATGCATTACAAATTGAACCTTCAACTTTTGACTTGTTTCTAATATTCAATTTCAACTTACAAAGATACCTACAACCACAATGTTAGGTTTAAATTTGATTAAATTATAATTTTACTTAAAGTACAAAATAATAAAACACAGTAAATTATATGTATTTACCTCTCAAAAGGATAGATCCACCTGCATTGCAATGGCCCTATAATCCTTGCTTCATATTCCAAATGGACTGGTAAATACTCAATTTAGCCAAAAAAAACTAGGTGGGAATATCCTTTCAAGCTTATAAAAAATAATTGGAATGTCATTCTCCAGCCTCACCATTTCATCTATTTTGATTGTGGTTGTAGTTAGCTGGAAAAACAAACTAAGTTTAGTAAGGACCTTCCAAACACTTAGTGGAAGTAATTCACGGAATGCAATTGGTATTAATCTTTAAATAAATACATGACAGTCATGACTTTTCATTCCAAATATCTTAAGATTCTTCATATCTAAGCATCTACCGATATTTGACACATATCCATCAGAGAATTTCAAATTTATAACTCATTCACACAATATCTGTCTTGCCTTCCATCATTCCTTAAGTCCCATAGGTTTGATCTTGTAGAATCTGACCCATTTTCTCATTGAGCGAAGGGTACGAAATCAATCAGATTTATTTTTCGATCAAAAGTACTATGTGAAATTTTAGGTTTTTTCCTCTTCCTTTATCCCTATCCCATAGGTACAGCATTTGAATCAATAGAGAACATTTTCTTCTATATGAATCGATATTATTACATTCCAATTCCTTCCTGATACCTCCCAAGGAAAATGCCGAAGTGGATCCCAAATTGACGGGTTAGTGTGAGCTTATCCATGTGGTTATACACTCTTCGAATAGGAATCCATTTTCTGAAAGATCTGGACTTTCATGCTTTGGTCGGTCTCCGAGATCCTTTCGATTACCTATGTTGTGTTGATGGTATATCTATATGATCTGATCGATTGCGTAAAGCCCGCGGCGGGGAAAGTATACAGAAAAGACAGAAAAGATAGTTCTTTTCTATTATATTAGTATTAGTTAGTGATCCCAGCTCAGTGAGCCCTTTCTTACGTGATGAACTGTTGGCACCAGTCCTACATTTTGTCTCTGTGGACCGAGGAGAAAGGGGGCTTAGCGGGAAGAGGATTGTACCATGAGAGAAGCGGGCAGGTCAACCTCTTCTCTTTCAAATATACAACATGGATTCTGACAATGCAATGTAGTTGAACTCTCATGTTGATCCGAATGAATCCTCTTTTCAATGGAGGTAATGCCTGCTAGGTAAGTGGCTATCAAGTTACAAATTCTGTCTCGGTAGGACATGTATTTCTATTACTATTAAATAAATAAATGAAGTAGTTAATGGTGGGGTTACAATTATCCTTTTTGTAGTGACGAATCTTGTATTTGTTGCTAAGAAAATGAATTTGTCCATTTTTCGGGGGCGTGGAAACACATAAGAACTCTTGAATTGAAATGGAAAAAAGATGTAACTCCAGTTCCTTCGAAAATGGTCAGATCTTTGGCACAAGAAGAAGGGATTGATCCGTATCATCTTGACTTGGTTTTGAGTCCTCTATTTTTTTAAGAATACCGAGTCGGGTTCTTCTCCTACCCATATCGAATAGAACATGCTGAGCCAAATCTTCTTCACTACTTGCTTTAGATCGGGAAAATCGTACGGTTTTATGAAACCATGTGCTATGGCTCGAATCCGTAGTCAATCCTATTTCCGATAGGAGTAGTTGACAATTGAATCCAATTTTTCCCATTATTTTTGTATCCGTAATAGTGTGAAAAGAAGGCCCGGCTCCAAGTTGTTCAAGAATAGTGGCGTTGAGTTTCTTGACCCTTTGCCTTACTTAGGATTAGTCAGTTCTATTTCTCGATAGGGGCAGGGAAGGGATATAACTCAGTGGTAGAGTGTCACCTTGACGTGGTGGAAGTCATCAGTTTGAGCCTGATTATCCCTAAACCCAATGTGAGTTTTTCTATTTTGACTTGCTCCCGCCGTGATCGTGGATAAGAGGCTCGTGGGATTGACATGAGGGGGTAGGGATGACTATATTTCTGGGAGCGAACTCCAGGCGAATATGAAGCTCATGGATACAAGTTATGCCTTGGAATGAAAGACAATTTCGAATCCACTTTGTCTACGAACAAGGAAGCTATAAGTAATGCAACTATGAATTTCATGGAGAGTTCGATCCTGGCTCAGGATGAACGCTGGCGGCATGCTTCACACATGCAAGTCGGACAGAAAGTGGTGTTTCCAAAGGCTGACGGGTGAGTAACGCGTAAGAACCTACCCTTGGAAGGGGAACAACAGCTGGAAACGGCTGCTAATACCATGTAGGCTGAGGAGCAAAAGGAGGAATCCGCCCGATGCGTCTGATTAGCTAGTTGGTGAGGCAATAGCTTACCAAGGCGATGATCAGTAGCTGGTCCGAGAGGATGATCAGCCACATTGGGACTAAGACACGGCCCAGACTCCTACGGGAGGCAGTAGTGGAGAATTTTCCACAATGGGCGAAAGCCTGACAGAGCAATGCCGTGTGGAGGTAGAAGGCCCACGGGTCGTGAACTTCTTTTCCCAGAGAAGAAGCAATGACGATATCTGTCATTAAAGGTAGTCAAAGGGGATTACTATTACTGCCTGGGTAGTACGTTCGGCATAAGTAGCCACCTAAAGTTTATGGGCATCCTAAGGCATATAGTCTTTCTTACCAACAGAGGTCTTATGTTGGCTATTACCATGGATGGGTCTGAATCATCTCTATCTTCATCTTCTCTTTCGATTCCAATGAACTCCCAGAACTGCCTTTCTGGATTCACCCATAACAGAACTTGCTCGAATCCTTCTCGTTCGATCCACATTCCATAGCTTCTTCTTTCACAAAGGACTCTGCCATTGAATATACTATCTACAACTTTTTACGTGAGATCTTTCCTCCCTCACAGTAGTACCTGTAGACGCTAATACTGCTTCTTCTATGCCATCCCTCCTATTTATCCTTCTATTCAGTGATTCCTTCATCTGACATCAATTATGGTAAGAAAGAAAGAGCTATAAGCTATAGCTATATATAAACCTCAACTTGCTTTATCTTCTATCGGGCTCCTTCCCCCATGGAACGACAGGAGTTCTTTCTTGTCTTGAGTTGAGCTTGCTATTGCCCACATAGTCTTGAACATAAAAAGGAACCTCGGGTCAGCATACCAGAAAAGTAGATCTCAAAAAGAAACTCCTTCTCGGCTGATGCTTGTGGCATAGTCACCTCATACGTCCTATATTGAAGGAGATGTTCTTTCACTCCAGTAGTAATGGGCAGATTTCCTTCTTCCGGCATGGGACTTAGTAAACTCAAAAAGTTCCTTAAAAAGTCTACACCTAGGGAGAAGATTCTTCATTGCACGAACTAATAAATCCATCCCTCTCCCTCGAGAATAAGAATGGTATCTAGCCTTTCAAATCAATTACCATGTGTTGTGACATCAATCCCATAAGCCTGGATTTATGGTTAAGAAGTTCCTTGACTTACTAGGAATCACATCTCTAAAGTGAGAAGAATTTTCTATTTGGCATTGCCTTTCCTTACTTACTAATGGGGAATCAATCAGTCCAACCTTTTCTGATTCACATAGCAAAAAAGCCCTTCTAGTTGCCTATTCTTTGTGCGAGGGTGGGGTTCTACTATTGATTAACTTGCTAACAACCCCTCTAAATAAGGGGGAAGGAAACTAGCCATACTACCGAAAAAAAGTCCCTCCCGAACAGTGATTAGTGAAAATCGAACTAGCATCATTCTCTTGCTCTAGGCCTTTTCTTTTACTATTTAATGTACGAGGAGGAATAGAGATCGACAAGCAAGTGTCAAGACTCTTTCCTGATTTGCGAATAGTGTCTCACTTTCATTCTAAGCTGTAATCAGTCTCTACAAGAAAGAAGAAAAAATAGTATCTGATTTCAGAGTAGTATAGCACCGAAGCAAATAGGGTAAAAGGATACCTATCGAATAGGCTCTAGGACTTAAGGATCCCTAACCTATTAAACAAAACCTAGTGTTCAAGCCTAAACCTGACTCCCTCACTCGCTCTCTTTGCCAACAATCCTCGGAAGCAAGCCAGTTGTGTTGAGGAAATTGTTGTTATACAAATACTATGATGCGAGCGACTTCTAGCCTCTCTTCTTCTCTCATCTATCCTTCCAGCCAGCTGCTTTGCCTTCAAACCATCGGGGTTGCAACTAGTATTGATAGTTCCTTGTCCTCAAGCTCGTAAGGAAGGAACGAGCAGAATACTTTTGAAGCAAGTTAGTTGTAGTCGTTGTCCTGTTAGCGGTAGTTCTTTTAGTTGTTTTCCTTTCATCGTTAGCCAGCCAGTTTTCTAAGTTGGATAAGAACTATGTGTTTGATGCCATCGAGTCAGGGAAGGGTAGAAACAAGGATATCGATTACTTTCCTTAGTCATCTAGCCAGCATTTTCTGTCTTCTTTATACAATTATCTAAGTGAATCCACTTTCTATAAGGCAATTTATATTTTGTAAAAAGGCCCACCAATGAAAGCTGTCTGATATAGGTAGGCCTAACACAAGTTTCGAAAAAAAGGCTTGATTTTAGGCCTCTAGTGAAAGAGTTAAGTAAGGAGTTTAAGGCAGGCGATAGGGGCTTCGGGGGGATAACATTCATTGTATAAGCCTGAACCCTATTAGTTATGTGCTTCCCCTTCAAGAGCTGGGCCACTACCCTAACCCTAATAAAGTGCTTACTAGCGTATAGTAATGGACAGATTAACTCTTTATCTAATTCTAATATAGTAGCTAATATTTAGTTAAGCATTAGGCGCAACTTCTATAATATAAAGCATTCAGTTAAGATCTTATCTTTTTGTATTCAAGCTTTTGTCTAGGAGCTCGGATTCAACTTCTATTATTAGAGGGAAGCATAGTTGGAATCTCTTCCTGCGGCGAATAAATGAAGAAAAAGCTACTTACCCATAGAGAGAGAAGACAGCTACAGAACACCATTGAAAGAAAGAGAAGACCATTTAGAGTAAGTGGTACCAATGAATGGAAGGCCATGGCTTATGCCAGGGAGTTACTCCTCTTTTTGAGTCTACTGTGAACGCATGGTTAGCTCTTCTTCATCTTTTACCCTTCCTCTCCTAATTAGGTAAGTCTGGCTACTGATTAGCCAGATTCGCAAGGGAAGCAAAATCACTAACTAGTCTTCATGAGCTTGTAAGGATCCCATGCATTGATCAATGTTCAAGGAAAGGCCTTTCACAAAGTGAATAAATATCTACTCAATCCTCCCCGCCAACGCCTGGTCGACCTCCAGTAATGAAAGCATCCATGAGTTGTGTCCTTGGTCAGCACAATGAAAGGGGTAGGAAGGAAAGAGCCATTTACTATAATCAGCAAGAAGTTCACTGATTATGAGACAAGGTATACGGTTCTAGAAAAGACCTGTTGTGCTCTTACATGGGCCTACACCACTACATATTGAACTATACGACCATGCTGATTGCAAGGATGGACCTGCTGAAGTATCTCTTTGAAAAGCCAGCCCTCACGGGCTATACAGCAAGGTGGCAGATGTTACTATCAGAGTTCGATATTGTGTACGTCACCCAGAATCTCTAAATGAGTAAGACAAGGGGCCGGCAATAGCAGACCACCTCCGGATTGATCATCCCGTGCCTGACTATGAGCTTTATTTTGGGACGAAGCTATTTCATTTGCGGTAGGTGAAGAAGAATACGAAACTTCTCATGATTGGAAAATATTCTTTGATGGTGCAGTAAATCATAACGGAAATGGAGTTGGAGCAGCCCCTTTCTACATGCTATCTTTAAGCTCTCCAAAAGGAGCCCATATTCCCATAGCTGTCAAGTATCTGTTCTTTCAGGTTTAGCACCATAGGCTAAGTCTTGGATTCATTCCTTCATCCCTTGAGTACGAAGGGATAACTATTCAAAGAAACTCTCTCTCTCTTAAGAATATCTCCCCTAGTGGGGGACTAGGGAGGCATAGCCTAAGCCCTCGGACACGTATCATATCGACGTCCGGTAGATTAGGAGGGTGGTCTATTACCGAAAAACCCATCCAGCCTTAACTCATAGCTTCTTAGTTGCAATAGCTCAATAGCAACTAATGGAAGAAATCAACCTTAGCTCAATTCGAACTTCTATAAGCTAGCGTAAGCGTAAGGATGTTATATAGTTTGGTAATAATGCTTGATTGAATAACTCGGTATTCTCAATCGCCGACAGAAAAGCCATCGAAGAGAGCTCAAAAGCTTGAGTAGGGAAAGGTGGATGTGTGCATCGGGGAAGAAGCGGAAGGCGCCTAGTGAACCCTTCTCCATGTAGCCCCCTTTCTTTGACTAATTGCCCTCCTCGTGCTGGAGATCAAGAGTTGGAGGCTTGGAAAGGCAATTTTATGTATATAGCATGAAGGCTTGGAGAGGTGCCTCTGGAACTTCATCCTCAACTTGAAAGGTATCCAGGCTAGAGAGATCTGCTTTTCCAAGTTAGGTCTATCTAAACTAAAAGAAAAGAATCAGCTATTGTATTGGGACTGAAATCCGTCGATGCATAAAGCAAGGATAGATCTATTCCAAGGCCAGTAACATAATAGAAAGCTGGCATGCTATGAAAGCGACGGTGGCCGGGAAAGCAGTAAGCGAAACTCCGAGAGAAGGGAATAAGATGTATTACCGGCATCTCTTCGATTGGCTTTTCTGAATCTCCAGATATTCTTATCGCAGCGGGTATTCCTTCCTTATTTATTGCAGGTTTCAATAAACTTGCTTGCCAATCTCGTCACAAGAAAGACCCAATCTCTCGATAGATTGATGAGTTCCATCTCAAGAATGAACTCCAAAGAGACAGAAAGTCAAAAGAAGGTGAAGGGGCGCAGTAAAGCGTTCGAATGTTTCATTTTCCCGGGATTTTTTGTTCTTTTTTAACATGCCGATGGCAGCATTCTACTGATTGGATGACCTTCCTTATAGTATGAATTCTCAGTCTGAGTTACGGCTTCGATAGTTCGGTAAGGTAAGCCTCGTAATCTAGTATGACCGAAGCATTAGCCATGTCTCTATCCCTTGTGCTAATTGAATAAGAGATTCCTCTTATATTAGTATTATATTAGTATTATATGTAACTTCATTGTCCTATTCTTTTTCTTTTTCTTTTTCTTTTCTTTTAGTATGCATGGGGCTGTAGGTTGCTTTCTTTGATCTTATCTGCTCACGAATGGTCTGCTTAAGCCAATAAGATCGAAAAAGCTATCTCCGAGTGGCAAAAAAGAGTGCGCCACTTTCCTTCAAGCAGGAAGAATGCAAAGTAATCCAAGGGAAAGCTAGACCTCAAGTGAGAAAAAACGGGAGCCACTTTAGTGACCTTTGAAAAGGGCTCGTACTAGCCTTACCCGTTATTACTGCCTAGTGCCCAAACTGATTAGAGAGTTGTTGAGTAAGCAAATCGGCTGTTTACAGTTACTACAAACAGGAAAGAAGAGCAATCATGTGGAAGGTCTTTCTTCAGCCTTTGCTTATCTTATGTTATGTCTAGCCTAGACTTTCAAGTCTAAGGATACATCCCGCTAGAAGGAGTATGAATAGTTGGATTCCTTACTAGGCTTTTATCCCTTTTCTAGGAACTAGTCAATTAAGGTAGGGTTCTTGTTAGTCTATGTCAACCCTTCTTTTATGATCTATCTGCTTGTGCTCTATAGCATAGAAAAGATAAAAGGTTCCCCCAGCCCTAATTGAATGTTCTCCTTTTTCGATCCAAATGGAGCTAATAGTTAGATTCCAGAATAGCCAATACAGTACGGTTAAGACAAGTTCTCAGCCATTGATCGTCTTTCATTGGAAGTTTCCTTTGATGTCGGTGCTGGCGAACGAGAAGGTTTCATCCCTAGAATAGATTTGATCCTTTAGGCTAGTAGGTTATAGGGGAAAGACCAAGCTAGAGGTCCAACCTAAACAAGCATAAGATCTGAGGGAAGTGAGTCGTAATCGAATTTACCTACCTTTTAGCTTTGAGTAAACAGACAAGCTTATCCAGTTCTAGCCCCCTTCTAGTAACAAAAAAGATATTCATGTCATTGGGGAGTGAGCTCGGGTGAAAGCTTTGCCAGCGAACCTGGAGTCTCTTTTAGAAAAGGGATAGCAGGAAGAGAAGAAATAGAGCATCAACAACCGTTCCACTCTAGCGGAACTTCTAACTAAAGTTGCTCACATTTTTTAGCAGGGTCTGGGCTACGGGGTCCTTTTAACCCCTCTCTTATGTGTTCGGGGATGGCCCCTCATGGATGCTATCTATTCTAACTTGTTGGATGCCAACCCGGCCCTTCGACTTAGTCTTAGTGCGTCGGAAAATTGGTCCTCCCAGACTTGTACTCGAGGACCATGCCGAACCCCGCATCAAAGTCTTGTCACCTAGGATCAAAGTAAGGAAAGAGCTCGTAGCCACGTTATCAGTCTTGATCACGAACCTTGAGCCCAACGAAGAAAAATACACTGTGCTCCAGCTGGTGGTGAAGGAAAGGGGCTATTCCCTCAAAGAATAAGAGTTTTCCAGAGAATTCTGGAGATCTTTTTCTTTGCCAACAATCTAAGTAGGATTCTACATCCAACGCTTTTCATCCCATGTAGGAAGCTTGCATTCACGAGTATCTCTAAGCTTTTGTGTGACATGGATCTTCCTTCTATCTCAGAGGTTGCGTATATATAAGATGGATTGGTTTGGAGTAATCTTTTCGTCTACTCACGAGACCACATGTACTTTATATGGGATTGATTCCCGTTAGGTGGATTGGTTGCTGTGCAGCTAACTATCGACCCCTCTTGCTCTGAACCCTTCCTTCTTTATCTTTTTATAGGACTTGTTAGTAGCTTGAAGTCTGTCTCCTTTCATTCCCTATATCCTCTCCCTAAGAGTAGAGCCACTTGATCAGAGAGAGAGAGATAGACGATGTTTACACTGCCTTGAATCATTGCATGAATTTGAGGTTGGGGCTAAACCTTTCCTTGTTTGGCCCATGAGGATACTT